>JABSTT010001970.1:0-58847 GCA_013339685.2 Hyalomma asiaticum
TTTTATGTCCTGCTGTATTTGAGCGTCGTTTCTCTATTTCAAAATGGGTAAAGTAGTTTCGTTACAAAGAGTTCTGTGCCGCGCATGTACACTCATGTTGTGTCTGCATCCCACTTTAAAAGGTTTTGTTGTTGTCGATATGTGACACAAGGTAAATGTTTTCTTCGTAACTGGCCCTTCAACACCCGCAGCGTCGGTTGCCATATATTTGATATCCTCTGCCCGAGATAAAGTCTTTGTCACTCCTTATAGTATCATTGCTCTATTCTAATGCAACTTTTGCGCACGCAACACGGACCACACAGAAAGAGTACGCAGGACTAGCGCAGACTATCAACTGACCTTTATTCATTGAGAAAACACACATATATATATAGTCACGACACGCACCTCACAATCACTGCACATGAGCACAACGGCATTTTGTAATCTATTACATAAAAAATAAATACCTTCAACAAAAACAATGCGCTATCACATCTTATTCACCGTGTCAATTTCTTTGTCATTTAATGTTATTGATGGATGACTGACCCATGTGTCTTGAAGTCTAGATATATGCCAAGCTTCCTGTGTGGTCCGTGTTGCGTGCGTAAAAGTTGCATTATGATGTCAAACCAACTAGCCCGCCTGTCCGTTTTATTGCTCTATTATTCTTCACCATTTATATGTATGCGCTATTATGAGCTTTCTCTGGCAGTTTCCTTCCTGGCCGGTCTAGTTCACGAGCCACAATTACACGCTCATATATTCGTGTTTTCTGCGTGCCCTTCAGGAGTGGAGCCACCTGGTTCCCTGTCTTTTTTTTTTTTTTTGTACGTGATCGGTTGTTGTCATAGCTATGATAGATGATTTATATTCAAATGAAAAATTAATAGTGCTACAGCGTATTGCTTCAGTGAATGCCGCTACTTTCACGAAGAGCGGTACTCAATTACACAGGAATCATCTAAGCTGCCTTATTTATAATCCTTGTTCTACCTGAGAATAGGACTCTGTGTAAGGGTTGTACTGTTGAACTGCCTTGGTCTGACTTGTTCCTTATTCTTTATTCAGACATATCCCCGCTTAGCCCGAAAGCGTTACAGCAGGGGGGGTTAGAAACATGAAAAAAATACATCTTGATTCACGCTGCACACCTGTTCACATGACAACCGATTCCACTGAGCAATAGTTTTTAACAAAAAACGAATTGGCATACACGCCTGTCCTAGCTCGCTATTCTCTAATTTTGCACTGGTGGTCAGTGCGTGCAGACATATAGTTTGACTGCCAATCTTCTTTAAATAAATAAATAAATAAATAAATAAATAAATAAATAAATAAATAAATGTGTAGTGGCAATTAACAGACAGACAGGCAGCTAGATAGATAGATAGATAGATAGATAGATAGATAGATAGATAGATAGATAGATAGATAGATAGATAGATAGATAGATAGATAGATAGATAGATAGATAGATAGATAGATGAGTCCTAGCCTCACCGCCGCGTGCTTTACAATATATTGGTGACCCCTTAATGGCAGCGCGCTTGAACTCTGGTGTACAGCTTCCATCCGGCCCGAGTCATCGAGCAGGAACTGCAGCAACTTCTGTCCAGCAGGGGAGAAGTGTCACTCTTACTCAGCGGTCGACGTCCAGGGTTGCCCACTTTTCGGATGTGTGTGCGGTAAGAAGGCATCTGTCTATATATACGAACACTCTTCGCGCGCAGTGGTCGATAAATTTTGGGATATCGTTGAGCTTGTGTGGCATAACTTTCTACGTAATTTCGCGATTAAACCTCTCCGTGCTGTGTGGTTTATAAAGCAAAACACGGCACATTGGATGTCAACGTTATCAGCTGGTTAAAAACGGATCGTTTTTCGCGTGAGGCTTTCATCCAATTACTGCGAAACCTATTCGGATTCAACATACCTGGGGCCCAATTCACAACACTTTTCCTCCGTGTGTGCTTTTTGCTATTGCGAGGTCGCATTTGCTAGTGATATCTCCAGCTTGAGGATTGCCTCAAAATATTATCTTACGAACGTTTTAGGGTAATTTTTTTTTTTTGCGTATGCGGGCTTTGGTGCGACGTATTTATAAATCTCGTAAAGGATATGTGCATACAATCTGTGCCCGGCAGACAAAGCGGCTTGCTTACACGAGGGCGCGGTACAGATCGCTGTCATAATGTTGGCGCACACAAATGTAGCACGGTGACGATAAGCGGCGTCGTTACAGCTTTTATGCGGGTGATCGCGTCAGTGCTGACTTTAGCCAAGCATGAAGAAGAAGGAAGCATTTAATGAGAGGAAAGGAGGAGATGTCGGCCTGGAGAGTGCGTCTCCGGCCTGCTACTCCTCACAGGGGTAAGGGGAAAAGGGATAAATAGAGATAGAGGGAGGTATGAGAGGTGACGATGGTAAAGTACAATGAGTCACTATACAAGTCCTATAAGCGGATGTAGTCTTTACAGTAGAGTATTAAAGACGGGCATCTAAACCTGTGTCACACAAAAAATTAAAAAGGGCCTTTAAGTTGCGCTGGGCGTGGTTCGTGTGTTTCCATGCACCTAAAAGTTTCTCCTCTGAAAAGGGCCGGGAGTCCAAACCATCTACCACGCACCGAAGCCAAGCATGAATATATAGTATTACTACCGTGTCAGTATTGACACTGGCACGATATCATTGCTGTACACGAGCGCTCGTTTTGGTTTGTTCACGGGGGGCGCCTTTATCGCTTTCTTGTAACGCGTATCTCAGGCATCGCTTATCTTGCGTGCTGCTTCGGGAATGGTGTTGGCCGTTCTGCAAACACTGCATGCGCGAGGCGCACATTTGAGTGTGTTTTAGAACATAAGTGATAGACCCGAAACGCGCTGTAAAGAATGTGTAAAAGCCCCCGTGTTTCACCGCTGGTCAGTTTAAAATCGAGTGACGGACTGTTCTCCCCGCTGACACCTTGCAGTGTGATTTGCTTTGCTTTGTTGTGCGCAGTTTCACGCAATAAACAGTTCGAGTGACAACGCCTTGAGTTCTGCTGCGTCCTTAATCGCCACGACCACGTGGCAATGTTTACGCTTGGTTTACTCGGTAACGCTCTCCTGTCACTGATGAACTACACATGTAATCCGTTACATCTCGTGTACTCGCGCATGCACACATCGACACGCGGTAAAGCTGATTAGGCAGGAGGACACCTGTGAGTGTTTTGAATGTTTCGCCTGTGGGCTTGTGGTTGCATGCATGCGACTGCGACCATTACGCTCTAATTGTTTAAGCTACGTGCTAGCCAAGCAGTAAGTTTTTATAGAGCTTCAACTGCATTACACATTTTCGTGCATTGAACAAACTGACTGCTATGGGCGCAATCGCAGTGACACGAAACGTGCATCTAGCATATATAATGGGATTTTTATAGGGTCTCGTAAAGGGAAAAGAAGCCATTCGTACTGTATGTGCCCAAGTCTCGTCCACGCTCATTTACTGCTTATTCGTGTTTAGAATTAAGTCGTGGCACGATACAGTGCATTAAAACAGTTACGTATACAACGTCTTGGTCGCTTAGCGGCTGCGGTGCCAAGCTCGCGATGTCGCAATTTCGATTCCGGGCCATAGCGGCCGCATGTCTGCTTAACTCAATCAATCAATCAATCAATCAATCAATCATCAATCAATCAATCAATCAATCGATCAGGTTCATTCATAACAAAATTGAGCACAGTGCATAATATTTATACAGCTGTGACCCCAGAACTCGACATGAGTTGTGAAAGGGGTCCCTTTGACAGATGATGCTATTTATATCCGCAAAGAACAGCCTTCGCATTTAATTTTAGATGCATGTTAAGACACCCCGAGTAGGTCGAAACTAATCCCTACTCTCCCAAAACGGCGTGCCTCATAATCGCAGGTCGCGCTTTTGGCACAAAACAAAAATGTAAAAAATCGCGTAGCCTTACTTTTTATTCGTTTGATTTATTAGTAATTGCTTAACTTGGCGATGAATATGTTGAGCTAGATAGTGAATCGCAGCTCCCAATCACATTTCGCGATGCGTGCATCCGCTTGGACGTATCGGAGTGTCTCGGCGTGCCTCGCGCATTTATTTCGATATGCAAAGAATCGGTCAACTTTTCAAAACATGCTTGAAAACCGAATCCGGCTTGGTTCACAACCGAACCAGACCGCAATCGCACCCTTGCTTTATTTCCTGTTGTGTGTAGACTGATTAGGACTGCAAGACACGACACATCACTCGCATTTTTCTCTCTCGCCACTTTTCCAGTGCCCGACTGTGTGTCGCCGTGCCCAAGGGGGAAAGCGATGCGAGCCTAAATCTCCGCTCGACGCGAAGGGTTGCTTCAAGAAAGGCTGCACATGTGGTGAGCCATGGTTTTTTATCCAGAGAAAAGTGTTGTTGTTTGTTGTTTTGTGGAGTAACGTCCAAAAACCAGTTCTGATTATGAGAGACGCCGTAGTGGAAGTCTCCGGAAATATCGACCACCTGGGTTCTTTAACGTGCACTGACATCGCACAGCACACGGCCTCAACATCGAAATGCAGCCGCCGCGGCCGGGATTCGATCCCGCGACCCTCGGATCAGCAGCCGTACCATAGCCACTAGACCACCGTGGCGGGTGAGGAAAAGTGTAACATATTTGTTTATATGCCAATGGTACTCTCATGGTGCATCGACAATTGCTTTCATAGCAATGTGTCATGGACCTCGAGAGTATTGCATTTATGAGATGGAAAGAAAGACGTCAGGGACGTGAGGCGGTGTAGGAACGACCGCTTCACGGCTCTCGAAAAAATTCCAAATAAGAACATCAGACATAGAAACCACGCAATAAACTGCTAAACAAGGTCTAAATATCTAAATAAACCTCCTAATTAACTTATTCCGTGGTATTCACAAGCCCTTAATGTATAGACGTCCTCAAGAAATCAGTCTTGAACACCTCCCACGTAGTCAAAGAGGCCTCGTGGTTTTGAAACCACGTTTTAGCGGGGCCGTCGAGTGCGAAGAAAACGTGACGCACCTTCATCTCGTCATCCCAATTGTTTAGTGAAGCCACCCGAGTGAATTGGTCGAGCCAATCTTCTGCATCTTCTACAGGCGAGCCGTGGAAGGTTGGAGGCACTCGAGGCTGTTGCAAGATGACAGGGGTGGGCGCAGCTGGTAGGCTCATGGTTGACGTCGAGTCTTCTTTTTTCTGTCGAGTGCACTCCGGTAGTGTTCCGGGTTCCGGTGGCAACCCTTGTAGGCGGCGGCTACTGCGAGTCGCGTCGCTGCTTTTGGGGGCCTCGTCCTTCCGTGCAGCTGTCGGCTCAGGGACCT
This sequence comes from Hyalomma asiaticum, assembly GCA_013339685.2. Taxonomy (NCBI): domain Eukaryota; kingdom Metazoa; phylum Arthropoda; class Arachnida; order Ixodida; family Ixodidae; genus Hyalomma; species Hyalomma asiaticum. The sequence continues at coordinate 5,333 of JABSTT010001970.1, forward strand.
GGTGCATACCCAGCACCTCCACCAGTTGTCACGCAGCCGCGACGATGAAGGAATGTGCACGACAGGATCAGGAGCAAGCCGCAACAATCCTTTATTTCACTGGGCTGACCTGCGCCCGAAAGAAAACAAGTGAACCGCCGTACAGATGGCGAACTACTACCCCGGTGCCCACGGCTGCCCTCAGCTTATTGGCGAGGGGCGTTTTCCGATAAAACGCGGCACGAAGTTCACGGATCACGCCTTCATGATGGAGCGCAGATACACACTAGCCACGTGCGTCACAAGCAAAGCGATAAGGATGGCAAGTGATTGCGGCAATAAGAAGGAGACATCATATTATTCTGTTCAGTATCCTAGTAGCTGATGGATAGTACGCCTTAATAACGACATTTTGTCTGGTGTGCCGTATTTTGCCAAAATGAAATAAAACCCAAAAGCCCCTCGTAAAGAACATTTAAAATGATGTGCAGAGTCATCCAGAAATTGTGTCCAAAGGTAATATAAGTTCAGAGACACATATATTTGTGCACATTTTTTTTTTCATACGAGCTGTGTTCGTGGTGTCACGGCCAGTGAAACGTATGACTGAAGAAAAAAAACAGCTTAATAGCCCAAGGACACAGAAGGAAAGCCAGAGGAAAAGATTGCTTTCTTCTATGTCCGCGCGTTTTTTTAATGCTTCTTCATCTTCAGTCATGCACCAACTAGCTCAACTCTCGACGCTGTAAATCGTGTAGGGCCCCACCACGGTGGTCTAGTGGCTATGGTACTCGGCTGCAGATCCGAAGGTCGCGGGATCGAATTCCGGCCGCGGCGGCTGCATTTCGATGGAGGCGAAATGTTGAGACTCGTGTACTGTGCGATGTCAGTGCACGTCAAAGAACCCCAGGTGGTCGAAATTTCCGGAGCCCTCCACAACGGCGTCTCTCATAATCAGAACTGGTTTTGGGACGTAAAACCCCACAAAACAACAACGTAAATCGTGTAGGAACTTCAACAGTATTTAGGAAAATTAGACTATTCAACTTTTAAGCCAGTACAGCTGGACGCTCGAATGAAATTTCAGAATAAAATTCATTTATAGAGGGAATTCATATCCGTTGTAACATTTGAAAGAGCGCGACGCTGTTGATTTCCACAGATTTATGACGTCCAACTAATGTCGCCAAGGAAACCGAAACTGAACGGTCAAAGAGCACGGTTTTACTACTCAGAGCGAGCTGCGATGTGAATGAAGACAGGCCTTTCAAAGGGAAGAACGCGCCATGACTAAGGAACATATTTTGAGTGTGTGGTCATTATTGGGTGAAATAGAGCACACGTACTTGTTTAGTAATTACGCTTTAGCCATCTGTTGACCACCTGTTGTCTCACTCTTCTTACAGTAACTTCTTGGTGGGAGACCGGATGCCCCTTGGGCAGAGGTGGAAACTCCAATTCCACAGACACATCTTTTAACTCTGTTGTCTTTCCAGATCCCTGCGCACGAATTGTCATTGTACAGAACCATTTCACACTCTGTTCCAGGTGCAACAAAAGTTCAACAACGTCAGTGTGATGATAAACATTACTGTCACAAAAGTAAAAAAGGTAAGGCGTAAAACAACACTCCCTTGCCTATGATGGCGGGTATCGCAGTGTGGTGTCGGCTTGTGCGGTAAGACTGACTTCAACATGGAAAGGCTATGCTTAGTTGTGGCGCGCTATTGGCTGACCGGGCAGGGCACTTGAAGGAGCGAGACGAACTAATCCCTGGCCGGAGTCCCGAGGTAACGAACTTCCCGCAGGTATGAGATGATAATGATTAATGTGGTTTCACCAGCGAAAACCAACGATGATTATAAGCCACGTCCCGTCGTTCGGGCTTCCTGACCAGCTAACGGTCGTAACGCGCACCTAAATCAAGTACAGGAGTGCTTCTTACATTCCATCCTTGTCAAAACTTCGTCATAGTGGCCGGGATTCGATCCAATGACCTAGAGCTTAGCAAGTCAACACCTGGCTTCTAAGCTACCATGGCGGGTACGGCAGGCATCGGAGCAGGTGCTGTGTTGATACTGTACGTGTAGAGTCCTCAGGAGTAAGTGAGATGGGAATCTGCCACTGGCAGATTCCTATCATACAATAAATTCACGTCACTCGGCCTTCAAAAAGTCTTGAACACGCACGTGGGCCCAACCCTGACAGAGGCCTCAGTGAGACTCGAATGGAACAGCCGGTTCCAAGAAAGAATGACGCCAGGAACGCCTCATCATTCTACGAAATCTAGTAATAAGCTACACGCGTAGCTTGAGCATCATGTACGCAAAATAGGTGGCAGCCAAAGCCCCAGGGTTGAACGAGCGCTGGAACGGCCGAACTTGCCAGATGGTAAGCAGTTAGGAGCCGAGACGGGATCAGCCAGCCGCAGTTGGTCACGCATTCTTTCAAGGGATTTATGTATTGGATCAGCCACCAAGCGCTGTAGACGAGTGGACAGGGTGAACCAAGATTAGGCGTGGTGGGTAGGCGACTACCCGGAGCACTGAGAACCTACCGGCTGCGGCGGGCTTCGTTGTCAGGAACAGCTCACGGAAACACTAGTTTTCGTGACATGTGTAAGGGGAAGGCCATATGGTCCCGGTTTGCACACTAAAATGTCAGCCTTTGGCATTGCGTTTATAATGGCGAATACCTTACAAGGCTCCAGAAGAAAATCGACTTGGCAGGGTTACGTTAGTTCCACACACTGGAAGGCACGGTATAAGAAGGGATCATTGTCCGCGCGATATGGTGCAACCGCGAAGGGTAGGCCTAACTCCCTGTTCAACGCCATTGCAGGAATTGAAGGACGGCAGGCATGCTTGTGAGATAAAGTCAGGTTAGGTCGAGTTTTCGCCGGCTGCTGTCGTCTTTTTCGCTTGTCGCATTTTAGTGTGGCAACAATTTCACTGTGATTAAATATCAGCTCGCTGGACATTCTCTTTTTTTGTAGACAGCACGTGTGGTACATACGTGCATATCCTGAGCCACTGATATAACGCGAGTCAAACATGAAATGAAGAAATCTAAATACTACCACACATAAAATTAGATGGCATTATAAGAAATAAGGATAGACAGAACACCAAGCGATGCTCATGCAGAATTCTAGACTTACTGAGTGTTTTTCATTATATGGACGCTCAATTGAAGTGTTTAAAGCCAGCACTCTGAAAACACATTTTTTGGCACCCCACAGTTACAGAAACAGCTATAAATTCCCTTGTATTAAGTAATTTCTCATCAAATATGGTGTGCTCTTTCGTTACATATGGAATCGTAGATAGAAGCAGAATAACTGAAAACAAGTGCAACAATGTTTGTATAGTCGTCAAGTTTTTGAAAAACAGACATGTAACATGTCAGTTTTATGAGTTTTTCAACAAAAACGCTCCTCATATTACATACGTGATGATTGTGGTGGTTAGATTCGCAATATTGTTTCTCACCGCGTACCCGCAAAGTCGCATTTTTATTGCACCAATGATTGTGCAGTTCTGACTGTAGGAGAAAAATGCATATTTTGTCATATTATGATTTACATAAAATTCTCTTTTTGGATTTTTTGACAATTCAGCCATTGCACAGTATAAAAGTACCTTGTCTTTAAAAGCCAAAAATATAACTGAGACTACTGGACCAAAATTCTAAATCATTTTCTCGAAAATGTCGACCTACCTTAAATTTCAATGCGTCGTTGAGTTGACAGACATTCGTGTGTTTGGCGCTAATTTTTACGAAATAATTTGAAAGGCATTGTGGAGAAGCGCTTCAGTGAGCGTGATACATGACGGATGTATTATAACGAAGCAACAACAGCTGTGCTCCCTTCGTCGTTGTATTAGTCATCGAGTCGTCGACGTTTCCTTCCATACTTTTATTTTGTCTTGCATGTCGTGTAATCCCTTGTGTTTTTGTCGTTACGGTTTCATTGAATTTGATGTGATTCTGGAATTAAAGTTGGTACATTGTTTGCCGGTTTATTTTGGCTCTCTTTGACTTGTATTACTTTTTGATCTGTGTGTATATGTGCATATGTATATATTTGTGTATTCATTTACAGTCCGGTTAGAGTTCTAATTTAGCGCCATAGTGCTGTCTGATTTCTGTTATATCATAACTATCTCATCAGGTTGTGGGAGTGGCGGTTTGCGTCACTTTCTTTTTTAAAATTCATTGAGCTATTCTTATTATGTTTATGTCTGCTGAAATTTAAACTGGATATGTTGTTCTTTGACTCCGTGCATTGTAGTATAGCCCTGTAGGCTTGCTTATCAATGCCATTATGTGCGGGGTTGTGGCCCTAGTCAAGCATGGGAAGAGGTTCGAATTATCGAATGTTGGAATGAATAAACTTTCAAAATTTCAAAGTTGCTTCTCCGTTACAATACGACACTCTGGCTAAATGTGCTTTCTGTAATGGCCAATAATTAAATTTTTCCAAATCCTGTTTAGCATAGCTTTCAAATCAGTTTTTCATGCAACTAGCTAGTCGGGAATGCCGTGATCGCTTCTTCTTATTTTGGCGCCGAAAAGTTAGATTTTTTTCCAAAATCCTTGTTCAGTAATCGGCACTAAGCCCGAGGGAATAGATGCAATTGTTCCAATAATCTTGGGCTATACATTCTGTTTTTCCTTGGCCAAAAAGACAGTCAACCCGTGTACTGTCGTTATGTTAAGCGAAAATTTCACGGACTGGTATTAGGATTCACGTGCACAGAGGGTATGAATTTAGTCTTCAGCATTGTAGATTATTTTGCAATATACAATACTGTGATTCAAGTGGTAAGTTTCAAACAAATTCAACATTTATTTTGTCCTCGCTGGCGATAAAAGCGACGTGTTTTTTTAGCTTATCACACCAGAAAGCGCACCTCTCTCAAGAAAAGGGAAACATATGGAGACGTCATCACGGGCAATGAAAGCGCGATAGAAAATAAGAGAAAGGAGGATCACATAGAACAAAATCCCAAACCACTTAATATTGTGTTCATTTGAATAGAAAGCTAACAATGCAATAATTTTGGTACTTCGAAATTCACAGATAATATAATAGCTTTGGTAGTGCCCGTTTCTTGCAAACCAGTTTTTCTATAAAGGACCGAGCCTTGCGTCTCGTAAGTGTATTCGGTCCTCTCGCTAGTAATGCTGGTCGTGACACTTACATTATGGAGTACGAAGTCTGCTTTTGAAATCAAATATCATCCCTTGTCATGATAGTGCTTTGTTTACCATGAGCTGTCATGATGAGTAGTAAACGGATCTAAGGAACAAGTATAACAGACAGCCTTTTTTAATTTCAGCTTGGTCAAGCAGATATACGAGTTCCTTTCAAGGATGTATCCACTGCAGTAGATGGCCCAATGACACTTCAGCGCCTTGTAGATACACAAGGTGAAAAAATGCGGGAACATGGTGGCAAACAAGGCATTGCGTACTTTTTTACAAGGTGAGTGTATTAGCTACGAGAGAATGGACTAGCTAGGCGCTTACCCAGTTTACAAGCTGTGCACTTACTAGGATGCACTGTATTCAAGTAAGCGAGCTGCGAGTAATCACTGAGTGTGATCATGAGAGAGAGTTCATTTTACATAAGCGTGCAATTTTCACTCACCGACACTTGCTCCTGTTTTACATATAAGTCGAACAAAAAAGTAGTGGTAGCAAAGTTCTACATTGCATTTGAAGATGACGTAACGCAGTGCACAATGTGCTCGTTACAATGCGCCTCAGGTTTGTTAAAATCTGTAAAAAACTGAGAGAGCACACACATAACTGGAATTTGCAGCACCATGCAAGTGCCTCCTTAGCTGGCGTGACTGGAAATAGGCGGCTAAATCTGGTACACTACAGCTGGAACTGAGCGAAGCATGCGTATAGCCCAAGTGTCCATTTTATATTCAACATTGAGTGCATCAATACCGTACTGAGTGGTTAAGAAAGCATATTATGCCAAGTTGAATTACTATGGAAATGTTTAAATTTGCGTTATGTCCACAAACTAAAGGAAATGACGTGGCTGATGTATAAGAGAGAGAGAGCGGAGAACTCTACGAACGTTTCGTATGGAGGCATACCTACGACGTACGAGCGCACCATCAACCATATAACAACTACGAGGTCATCTTTACTTGGAATAAAGACACCAGCTCACGTCGTTAAAAAGGTCAGCATAGAAACATATACTTCTGCTTCATGGCTAATACAAGGAAGGAAGGGGCTCTTAAATCGAGGCCACAGGCAAGGCTTGGGCACGAGCCCAGCACCCAGTATTACCTGGAAAATTTACTGGCGTATTTTTTTGCATCCATAACTGCGCATAGTTCTTCGAGACAATGAACGTTTCGCCGCAATCGCTTTTAAGCAATTGATACAAGTGGGCGCAATGTTTGGCTACAATGCATTTGAGCAGTCAAACTTGCAAACGTGTTTTATAGAGGGCGTATGAACGCTGCCTTACGCGATTTGTCCCTTCATGTGTTCTGCGTGCAGCAGTAATTTCTGATTTTATTCAGTGATTCAAATATTCGGCCATAATGCTAAAGGTCCGGCCACGGCACCTTAATTGAGGCCAGAGTTGACACAAGCTGGAGACTCAAAGCATAACGTTAGAGCTGCCACACGAACTGAGCAGCCATCGCGATGTTGAAGAATCTCGACAGTTCCAACATATTGTGGTAATCGATGTCGTGCAAAGCCGTCAGGAAGAAAATTGCCTTGGCCGATTTGCCTGGCATTCACTCGCGTGTTACTAGTAGGGTCAAAGTCCTTTCCCAGATTTAGCAGTGGGTGTAACGTGGACTTCACAGGCACGTCAACAGCAGTTCGGCGACTAGACGGTAGCTCATGGTGCGACGTAACGTCGGCACCAACGTTAGTGCATAGACATCGGTTATGCCGAAGGCAAAGATATACCATGGTGCGCTGATATTCATATGTAAATGTTGTTTGAGTATTTTTGCGGGCTGATCAAAGGAGGACAAAATAATGCTCGAACATAAGAATTCGTATCTCTTGTTTCTTACATTGTCATAAGATTGAAGAGCACGGGCCACATCCTCTGCTCCCGTTAGAGAAATACAATCACCAGAACTGGTCATAGAGCATGTTCCCTCTAAATATGTAGCGCATTGCATGACTGCGCGCGAGCGAGTGGCACCGTGCTTGCTTGCACCTCAGGGACCCAGCTTCGATTCCAATTTACGCGCCTCAACAGAGGCAATTTACGTGCATCAACGCCGCGTAAATTGCCTTCATTATAGCAGCTTGTTTGTCTGCGTCCGTGTGCTTGCTTTATTAGCAGCGAAGCTGCCTAAGCTAGCCAAAGTATGTCCGAATGTTGCGTCTCTCACTTTTGTTTAATTACAATGCAAGAGGTTTCGCTTTCTAAAACTCTGCAACCAAAAGTTGCTGTGCAGTCGATCAATCAGCGGGTACCCACCGAATTTCTCGTTTCCTTGACCAACATTTTTTTATTCGGGAATACAATAGAGTGTTCATTGTTCATCTCTTCGGTCACCGCTGCCACACGAAGAGCGCTGGAGACGAGCTTTACATGGCGTTTTCACTCGTCCCACTTTTCCTTGAACATGTGACTCGCAATGTAGCCCGTTCCTTAAAGAGGGCACTCAGCTGGCGTTACGTTCGTACCAAAGAAATTCAGGCAAAACGAAAGAGGAGACCACATCATCGCAGAGAGTGTATCGCAGCAGACTAACTTTTCATGCCTGCTCTCCTGGAACACAGTAAACGTCCCCTTATATATCGAAGGACACAAATATTTAATGCAACAAAAATGTAAGGCACCCAGACGGCTTCGCCATCTACAGGAACATCTGTGATGCTCAAGATCAGGTTGCGCTCAATAACCTTTTTTTTCGGTGTTTTGTAGCTGGAGTAAAACCTGACAAAAATACGAAAGCTTTCAAAAAGATTGCAGCTTTGACTTTCCAAACAAGGAACCGCCACTTTACCTATACCAAAGACAGTGTTGGTGTAACTAACGAATGATTCAAAACGGCGGAAGCCCGCCGAAATAATGTGCAGTAAGACTCTTCAAAAATTTTGGTATGTTAGACAAACATTAGGGAACTCGACAAAAGAATGCAACTTGACACCGTACAGACTTTGGTAAGGTCCATACTTTAATGTGCATCGGTTGTCTGATAGCGTCACATCAAAAAAAGACATAGCTATGTTAGAATCTATCCAGGAAGGAAGCAGTCAGGTTGACTTCGCCCCGCCATGGTCGTGTAGTGGCTATGACATTCGGCTGCTGATCCGAAGGTTGTGAGAGCGAGTACCGGGTGCAGTGTCTGTATTTCGATGGCGGCGAAATGTTGGATCAAGTCGGCTGTTATACAATCTTCACCGGCTGCTTTCGCGGGCCATGCTTTTAGCAGCTTTTTTGACTTCGTCAGTGGTTATACATGGAATTTCAGTATCTTCCTCTGATTCTATTTCTTTTAAGGTTGTATGGTCTGTCTGAGAGCTGTACAGTTCCGAGTAGAAATCTTCTGCTACCTTTACTATTTCGTTGAAATTATTGATAACGTTACCTTGATTATCTTTTAGCGCATGCATTTTATTTTGTCCTAAGTGCAGTTTCTTTTTGCCCGATTTAATGCTGGTGCCTTTTTCTACTGCTTTCTCTATTTCTCTCGTGTTAAAGTTTCTTATATCTCTTTGCCTGGCTTTACTGATCAACTTTGATAGTTCTGCGAATTCAATCTTATCTATGGGCGAAGTTACTTTCATTTGTTGACGTTTTTTTATTAAGTCCTTGGTAGATTGGGACAGCTTATTTGTAGTTTGCTTTGCTGTTTTGCCCCCGAGTTCTATCGCTGTTTCAAGGATTGTTTTCGTTAGAGTTTTGTTTATTTCTTCTACATCCTCACCTTCTTCGCCTAAGGCCTCGAACTTGTTGCTTAGGGCGACTTTAAATTCTTCGTTCTTCGATCTGATTACCTCTAGATTACATTTTTTTCTAGTGAATAATTTAGTTCTTGTTTTCTTTAGGTTGAGTACAATCTTTGCTCTTACTAATCTGTGATCGCTGCATTTTATCTTCCCCACTACTTCTGTGTCTTGAATTATACCTGGTTGTTCGCAAATTATAAAGTCGATTTCATTCTTTGTTTCCCCGTTAGGGCTTTTCCACGTCCACTTCCTATTCTTGTGTTTCTTGAAAAACGTGTTCATTATTCGGAGTCGGTTTCTTTCGGCCAATTGCACGAGCATATCCCCACGGTCATTTCTACAGCCGACTCCGTAGTTGCCAATCGCCTGCTCTCCACTTTGTTTTGTCCCTACTTTAGCGTTGAAATCCCCCATGACTACAGTGTATTGCGTGCGTACTTTCGTTAGTGCTAATTCGATATCCTCGTAGAACTGCTCCACTTGTTCGTCGTCGTAGCTCGTTGTTGGCGCATATCCCTGGATTATCTTAAGTTTATACCGCTTATTTAGCTTTACTACGACGCATCCTACCCTTTCGTTAATGCTGTAGAATTCATCCAAATTACCCGCTATATCTTTGTGAATTAGGAACCCGACTTGATCAAAGACGGAGGAGATGTTGTACTTGAAAAACTTGCATCGCTCTTCACGAAATGTGTCAAGACATGTAGTATACCGCGCAGTTGGAAAAATGCTAACATAATCCTTATCCACAAGAAAGGTGACATAAAGGAGTTAAAGAATTACAGACCAATTAGCCTACTCCCAGTAATATACAAGCTATTTACAAAAGTAATTTCTACAAGGATAAGAGAAACCCTCGACTTTAACCAACCGAGAGAACAAGCTGGTTTTAGGAAAGGTTACTCGACAATGGACCACAGCCACGCTATCAACCTAGTAATTGAGAAGTACGCCGAATATAACAAACCTCTTTATATGGCGTTTATCGACTATGAGAAAGCATTTGACTCCATAGAAATACAAGCAGTTATAGAGGCTCTTCGACGACAAGGGGTAGCTGGCGTATACGTGAAAATCATAAACAACATATACAAAGATTGCACAGCCACACTACTCCTACATGAGAAAAGCAGAGAAATCCCGATCGAGAGAGGTGTGAGACAGGGAGATACGATATCCCCGATGCTATTCACTGCATGTTTAGAGGAAATCTTTAAACGTCTAGACTGGGAAGAAAAGGGCATTCGAATAGATGGAGAATATCTCAGCAATTTAAGATTTGCAGACGACATTGTACTCTTTAGCAATGATGGAGACGAACTACAAAACATGATTAATGACCTAAACAGGGAAAGTATTAAAATTGGGTTAAAAATGAATAGGCAAAAGACCAAAGTTATGCTCAATAGCCTAGCTAAGGAACAGGAATTTACAATCGACAATGAACCCTTACAATGTGTAAACGAATATGTATACCTGGGACAGTTAATAACAGGAACTCCCAACCACGAAAAAGAAATTCTCCGTAGAATAAGGATGGGCTGGAGCGCATTCGGAAGGAATTACGAAATCATGACTGGAAACTTACCGCTCTCACTAAAGCGCAAAGTATTCAGTCACTGTATCCTCCCAGTACTAACGTACGGTGCAGAAACGTGGAGGATAACTAAAAGACTAGAGATGAAACTAAGGAGCGCGCAACGTGCAATGGAAAGAAAAATGTTGGGGGTAACGCTAAGAGATAAAAAACGAGCGGAATGGATCAGAGAACAGACAGGAGTAGCTGATATTATTATATCAATTAAAAGAAAGAAGTGGACCTGGGCAGGACATGTCATGAGGAGAACAGATAACAGATGGACAGTAAGAGCGACGGAATGGATATCAAGAGAGGGAAAACGCAACAGAGGCAGGGAAAGGGTTAGATGGAGCGATGAAATTAAAAAGTTTGCGGGCGTAAAGTGGAACCAACTCGCTCAGGAGAGGGTGGAGTGGAAATCGATGGGAGAGGCCTTCGTCCTGCAGTGGACCTAAATAGGCTGATGATGATGATGATGATGATGATGATGATGAAATGTTGGAACCCGTATAATGTGCAATGGCGGCGCACGTTAAAGAACCCAGCCCGTTCTATATTTTCAGTGCTCACTAGTACGGCGTCTCCCATCATTATCTCATGATTTTGAGACGTAAGCCCAGAAATGAATCCACTAGGTTACGTTGTCGTCGGTATGACAGGTAATTCTCGACTACTTCACATGCACATGTTTTGGAGTTGCCGTCTCTCGAACTTTCGAGCACTTGCTATGGTGTTATCCTTATGTATAAGAATTTTCACGCGCCGCTTGGGTGTTCAGGAGCATACATTTGATGTAGCTTCTGCATGCAGTACTCGGTGATCTTGTCCCTTGATTGATGCGTCCTTCAGGTTAAACGTTGATTGTTTTATGTGTTCCGTCTTCTTGCGGAAGGTGGATTTATAGAATGAGCTTTATAGGTCTCTTGGCAATGTCGGTGCTGGGCATATAAAAAAATTGAGCGATCATTTATATCCTTCAGGTCTTTTTTATATTGCGGAATATTGTTGAATATACTTTTTAGAATGTGTTTTTCCATAAGGTCTATTTGTACTCACTGCTGCTACGTGTCAGAACTGAGACATCGGTGTTTGTAAATAAAGGGCGCAAGAATTTTTCTCGCGCATGTCTATTTGAAAACATTTATGAAGAATATTATGTTTCAGAGCAGTAAAGGTTGTCGTTGTGCTTATTAGAAAAGTTACCTTCTTGTTGATAATGTTTTTCCACTTCTAACTAGTCGCACTTGAGCTGCAAATCCCACCACTGCCCCCCCTCCCCCCCCCCCCCGACTTATTTTTGCGGCTAACGCTTTTTCTAGATCGCTTTTCGTTCCAAGGTTCGCGACCAAGCGAAATGAACGAAATCTGCAGTCGTAAAACCCCTAAAGTCATTACAGGTAATCGAACAGGAATATTCCTTTCACACTGCCCGAGAACGCGCAGTTTGCTTGCGTGGTTACAACTCTATACGCACATAAGGCCCACAAATTTCCTTGTGACAACTGATCGCGGTGACGCAAAAAAAAGGTGAGGTGTGACATCCTCGACTGAAGAAATATTAACTTCGTTTCTTTTTCAGAAGCCAAATATACTCCGCTACTCCTTACGGTGATCAAGTACCGATTCAGCACTTCGGTGAGATATAAAAATTTGTTTGCACGCCTAATCGAAGCATGTTTAATTGAGGCTTGCATGCCTAACTGAAATATGAAATGTTACCATTGACCATCTCAATGTCAATCGCAACGCCTTTTCCGAGAACCATTATGCGCAAACGCTTACCTTTATGCCCGTCTTCACACGAAGGACCATGGTTCAGTGAGGTGATGCTGTCATCGCAGTGGCTGTCGAACGGGCAACAATACGTACGGTTTGGTAACTAGAGAGCTACCTACTCTAACATCTGCAGCTGGTAATAATTCAGAAATTCCAAAGCATACTGAATCACTCCACCTAAACGTATTTATTAGCAAATGCTACGGTCCGGAAGACGCGACTTCTTCTGATAGCAGTTAAGTGGGAAGATCCTACTTTGGGTTGCCCTTTTACCGAAAAATTTCCTGAATATATTCCCGCAACGGTGCTCTAGTGGCTACAGTACTTGGCTACTGATCTGAGGGTCGCAAGATCGAATCCCAGCCACGACGTCTGCATTTTGGAGGCGAAATATTGAGGCCCCTGTACAGCGCGATGTCGCTGCACGTTAAAGAACCCCAGATGGTCGCCGCAGCCATCGCCTAACGATATCTCTCATAATCACAGCTGGTTTCATGACGTAAAACCCCAGAAATCGAATCTATTCGTAAATATATTGCATTATTTGCTATTTAATATTGTCAAGCGTTTGTGACGAGGAACGGCACAAAACCCAATGTTTGGAAAGTCGAGCTGTGCACTTGGGCGAACCCTGACGTACTCATCGAGGCAACTAAATCATCCTGCATGACAATAGCGGCGAGCACAGTCGTCGATCAGCGATAAAAGTGATCAGCGGCGAAGTGAGTGGCTCTTATAGATCCTTCACAGCCCATTCTAGTGTCTCGGTGAACGTATATGTGCATATAAGCACGCTTAGCTGCCATACCAATACTCACCCCTTTTTTCTTGCATCAGAAACTGCAAACAAGAAACAACAAAAACAGATGGAGAAGCCGCATAACTAAGGGGAATGAACATTGTTGTATGCATACATCGGAATTGGTGCCTGCTGAGAGCATGCGAGGGGAGCGCAGGACATTGATTCAATTTTGAACGAACGCTTGTCTTGGCTCATAACAGCGTCTCTTGGCTCATAACAGCATAACTGTTCTCAGCCAGAATCAGCGCGAATGATTCTTGTGGCTAGTTTCTAAAAAAATGCGCACAACGAAATAGGGATAACATGGTGCAAAGAGTGTCAAAACGTTTTTCTCAGGGAAAAACGGTCGCAAGAGTAAACAGCAAGTTATGTCAAGGTTAATTTATTACCAAGTGGTATTAACAACTATTTGAGCTCGGAAAGGAGAGGAAATGCTGTAGCGACGGCACCTCTAAGTAGGATAAGTTATTCTTATTAGAAAAAAACCCGCATTCATCAAAAGCACCTATTTAGCCATTGCCCTTCTGAAGTGCTTCTCGTATGCACAACGAACCTACCTTTTTGTTTGCATATTCTAGTATCTCCAAATGGTTTCTCAGCATCATCATTGGAATAAATGTTGCAGAATATGGAACCCGAGGAACCTTCTGCTCTGACAATACAAGCGCTGCTGTCGTCATGTACACTGAGACAGATCCGGATGATTTTCCTTTCAGAGCAACGGCACTGATGTAAGTACAGTCATGTGTTTCTCATATACGAGGACGAGACCAGGGAGAAAGGCTGGAAGGAAAATTTTTGTAATGTTTAGTCACGTCAGTGACGCAGAAAGACAAGTAGACGTCTGCGCAATATATCGCATCGGGCGTGAGGAATAAACGAGGCTATAAACGCAGCAAATGAATTTCGTCTGCTGAAAATTCTCAGGGAAATACGACACGAAATGGACTTAACCAAGCCGAGGAATCATGAGGAATCCTGTGCACGCAAACGGTCAGAATATTAGGTGGAGTTGGAGTGGCGCTTTTATTTGACCAAGGTGTCAAATTCACAGGGAAGCGCTTTACTGCTTGAGGCAAGGTCCGGTTGCCTGAGAACCCGAAGTTACAGAGAGAAATTCAGTAAAGAAGGGGATACATGTACGTGCTGTGGAAAAGCTAGGGAAACGACAGACCATATTTTGATTAAATGTACAGATGTCCACCCAGGTGTAGCTGTGGGCACTACCCTACAGGAGGCCGTGGGTTTCAGGAGTAACACGGGAAAGCTGAACATGTCGACGATAGAGATAAGTAAAAGGCGCTTAGAGTACTGGTGGAGCAAAGGCATGGAGCAAACAGAAGCGCAAGGTAGTTCGGGTAAGATTGTTACATCACAGCGGAACGATAATAGATAAAATAGGTAGGCAAGGAGAAAAATTAGTTGTGAAGATATGTGTGATTTCGATAAAATAAATGTTTGTAGACGAAAAAAATTAAAGCTAGAGCTTGGTGGCCCGGGTACCGCCCCGTTATAAAGGGGACGCTCCTAATATCCATCCATCCACCCACCCATGGTGTTACGCCGGAAACGGATCGTTACATAGGGAAATCATGGACTGTAAGATGCTCAGTGACGCCGTGATCTGGCGACACTGCAGGTAAATTGAGATGGAAAAGGAGGCACTTTTAGCTCCAATTTTCTTCACAAAAGTCTCAGTGGTGCATGTTTCCGAATGAATTGCAGGGCAGAGCTTGGAATATGACAGCAGAATTTGAGCACACAGAGGAAGTACAATTGGATTAGAGCAATAGTCACTTCTTTACGGATGTATCTGGGCTGTTCAGAAAATAACAGTAAGGTGCCTTCCATTAGAAGCAGTTCCTTTTTCCGCTTATGTTTTCGCATAGTTCCGTATGTTCGGCGGAACCGCTATACGGGGAAGTAGTGTCTAAGAATTAAGTAGTTCGTACACGAAATAAATGTCTACAAACCAGTAGTAAATTCTATACATAACAGCGTATAGCGATCTGTATTCGTCGGTACTCGCCAGTACACGTTATATTGTAAAGTACTCGTCAGAGAAAATTTGTGACTAGGAAAAAATGAGATCACGAGTGAAAGCTACGGGAAGGCCACGACATATCCGCTATTCTTATAGATATCGTATATCGATCACGTTATCATATCCATCTGCAAGACATAGGTGGGATTTGTGGGGATATAAAGGTGTCATTAAGTAAACTGAGGCCAAACACAACCCAAACACGACATCCTAATTCGAACCACCCTCCTCGGCACCCACATAAAGGATATCGCACGCGTTTGGCCTCAAAGGGCCGAATCACTTCAAGCAAGCTTATATTTTAGGGACAGAGCTCCTTAAGGTCGTGGCTTGTCCGTTGTCACGTCGTAGCCAGCCGTAAGTACTCGGAGCGCCCTCTAGATGGCTCTGCGACACTCGCTGTACTCCGGCGCGTGCTCTAGTTTGATAGTAGGCCGCTAGAGGGCCACAACTATATTCCGCGTTCGGTCTCGGCGCGCTTTCTCTCTCAAACGCGCCCTCGGCCACGAGAGACAACGCTGATGCAGGCAGCGTCTGCTAGCGAGTTTCTTGATTGAAAAAAAAGACTGCTCGCGCTGCACAACCGTTCACCAGCCACCCCATATATATAGGCTCTGGATATTGACCTGCAATATAGTGGCAGTGCGAGATTTCTCTTGTGCGTAATTGAACCATAAGGATTCGCAGCGTTCGCATTAACTAAAGGTAATGCGGAACTCGGCACGATCTACGAAGTGAGAGGGCAGGAGCCTCATAAAGTCCAGGAGCATAAACGACAACGCGTGTGTAAACATACACACGCGTTGTCACTCATTTACATGCATAAGTGGACAATGTCACGGGTGATTTACGGTCACACCGAACGATCCCCAGTGCTTCGCCCACTCGTCAGGGTTCGCTTCGTGGAGATGCGTGATACTTGTTTTAAATATTTCGATACTCCCAAATAAATATGAAAGCAAACGTTCAGCGGCGGTGCTGTTGGAGAGTTTATTTCGATGCAGAAACGGTGAAAAGGAGGACAGACACACAAAGGGTGATGCGCCCCACCTGGTGTGGGTACTTGTTTTCTCTCTCGTCCTTCAGTAAAGTGCGAGCAGCGCGATCACTTTTAGTGAGGCCATTACAGCCGCCTGGCTAATAGGAGCGAGACCTCTGCAAAAAAGTTGTGTCTACTATACAAGAAGTTGCTATACATTCCATACAATACTACGCATGACAATTGCACAAATATCTCCAGACGTTTACGCTACGCCAGTCTGTAAATGGTGCACCATATCCCATGGCCCAAAGCACATCGATTAGTGACACATCAATCAGTTATTGTATTAAAAAGTAGCAAGCCAGCAATACAATGCTAAGACAACGTCGTCAGTTATCACGGCACTTCATGGAAGCATGCAAAAGGACTACACCCATAAAGCGCCATTCAATACGCAATAGAGATACTGGCACTTCTTGGAGTTTCAGATGACGGCTGAAACATCTGCAGTATGATCTGCGGTACATCTGTGGTTTGCACACTGTTTTACATTATATTTGTAAATATACCGTTTTTATTTGTTTTGTGAGTATTCTTAAGTTCCTGAATAAACAATTTTTACCCGCAGTTTTGGGTCCACGATGTATTCTCATTTTCAAAGAGAGGACTTTACATACATGAACGAGACTTTCAGGTAAGCGATTCAAATATGTTCTGGTAATGAAACTATGTTCCCTAAGCTTATGTGGATGATTGCACTCCCCAGCAGTGAATATGCTAAATACTCGCATGTTTCACTAGCACGCTATTTCATTTTATCCATTTATTTCTCCAACACAATGTTGAAATTATTCACTGACACACTGCGCCTTGATTTTGTAAGACTGCACAGAAGCAATATCAAAATATAACAATCAGATTGAAACCAGATCGCACATTTGCATTTGGCCGAACCTAAAAATCGTGGTTAAGATTCTGGACTGTGAAAATGCATTTTGCAGGACACACAACATATGTAAAAAGAAACAAACTAGAACAATTTTCACGCCTGCGGGACCTTAGTAAACACCGGGGCTGGAGCAACGGTGTTAAATTCGTCATCACTACTATGCAGCACTATGATGATCCCTATCATTATCAGCATCCCAATCTTGTAGCAGAAGACTCAGGGCAAGGCTTTGTGTAGGGCATCGAAGGCAAGGGTGGGTCAGCTTTGCCCTACTGCACATCTTGATAATTCCTTTATTTATTTATTTATTTATTTATTTATTTATTTATTTATTTATTTATTTATTTATTTCTTGCACTATATCAATGCGGGTATTGCGTCAAAGAGAATAGCGAGTTCAACTTTTTTCGGCGCGCCATTGTGAGCATAGCGGAAATCGTGGACGGCGGACATGCGGGCTCTGAACATCTCCGCGTTAAGAAAATGGTGGAAAGAGACAAGTTTAGTCAAAACGATTCTGCTAAAAGGAGGAACCTCAGCTTTGCCTTAACTGACAAAACAATCCGTAGCGTTAGCTAGTTCCCATTCATCAAATAATTTAGTCAAATCAATAGAATATTACACAGAATTTTTGTTTTCCCTGTGTTCACGGTGGTAACGTGCTTTAGAATAGAAAAAAATTGCTTGGTTTTCCTGAAAACCTTTTCTTTAAGGCACCTAATATCTCTACTCACTGGTGTTTAGTCATGTGGTAAAACTATATATACCGCTACTGTCATTCAATTTACGCAGTCTCTTTTTCGAGAACGTTTCGCCAATCCTACAGTAAAATTGGCCTACACGGTCGGTTACGCGAAACACACAGTAGGAGGCCATTGTAATAACACACGTACATATGACAGCCATCCTTAGTTTAAGTTCACCTCGAGCACAATACCATAACGGAGCGGTAACGTTCACGGGTACTAAACCCGATGGCGACACTAAACTGCGGCGTAATGGTGATCGATGATTGCTGAGTGACGTGGCTTTTGCTTTCAGTTAATTACAGGGACTTAAGAAGATGTGAATGAAAGCTGAAGAACCCAGTGCGGTGGCAATTTCCGGAGCCCTCCGCTACAGTGTCTCTGAACGTTACATAGTGGTTCCAGGACGTAGATTAGAAGAAATTATTATTACGCATTCCAAAAAAGCTAAGATGACAAATATTTTAAGAATATTGCAACATTGTATAGCATATTCCACAGTCATATAAAGAAATAACTCCGGTTTAACCTAAATGATAGACAAACTACATAAAAGAATATACGGCAACAGAAGCACGGGACATGAGAACTAGAGTGTTTAAGTTCGCTTCTAGAAGGAAGGTAAGAATGACGAAATCAAACGAAATATCGCCAATTACAATGTTTATTGTTTCAGGCGGTGCCGTGAACACGCTATGGCAGAAAACACCGAACGAAATGGCCCGTAGCTACTCGTATATGGAGCCATGAAAATATTTCTTCGCCCTTTGTTTGCAACAACGAAATAAACGTTCATTTAAAAAAGAAAATGTCTGCTTCCGACATCACTCACAACGGGCGCACCGTGTCGGGAGAACACTGGGCTAAAATGGGCGCACCCATTCAAGAAGGACCCAGTTTCTTTGGAATAGAAGGTGAATGGACGAGATATTTCAAAAAGAAGGGCATTTGATGCGAATATATTCCTCCTGCAGGAGAAAGCACCACATTGTTTTGCTTGGTGTTTACGGGATCACGCATCAAAGATGAACTGACATTGCTCAGTGAGCAGGCAGCAAAAGTATGATCTGTTAGCCACCTTTGAGAGACAGAGGGCACTCCTCTAGCTTTCACTTCATGCCATTTCCAAATGAAGAATGAGAAAATAATGCGGCACATCCTCGGCATTGCTAGCAAAGATATCATGCTACTCAGGCAGCAACAAACACCCTATGATGTACGGTTTCGTACTAAATAAAGAATTTGATGAAGCGCAGCTCTTCTTACTCGAATTGAATAGCTACATGCATAACGTCGACTTACCAAGCAAGTCGACAGCGCAGTTGCGCTTAGATTTACGATAGGAACTAAAGCCGGCACTAGCGTACAGCACAGATACCAGTTTCATAAAAGTGAAATTCATGGCTAGGTCTAGAAAATTTTGGTACACAAACGCATGAGCACAGAAAAATCCAAATAGAAAAAAAATCACAATTTTGCGAGAAGGGCGAACCAATGAATGAGATAGCAATGCATATGATATAGGATGTAAGACTAGCAGCTTTAGGGGCAATCTGAATTGTAGTGAACGTGGGCCTATTAAGTAAGCATGCAGGTGCTGAACGTACCAGAGGCTCGAGTGGCAGAGACAACGGCCCAGCAGAGCTCCGAGCTAAGTCATGTTTTGGTGCCCTCTGGCACACACTTCACACCGCGCGACCGTGTTGAGCAGCGCGTTAAGCACCATCGAGAAACTTGGCCCAGCACAGCGGCATCAAGCGAGCGCGTTGCTTCCGGCACTCGTAAACGCATTCGCGTGAGCGCTATGTGGCCAGGGCATTGCCGGCGTTGCGGCGACATATATGCAGGGCGCCTAGAACGGAGCACATGACCAAGGTGCTGCTACGCAGTACACAGCAGGTCTGATGGATACCGAGATAGCGCGCGCGCCAGCGATGGCGACCGCGCAAAGTCCACAGTAGCTGCTCGAGAGACCACCCCCCCCCCCCGCCCCCCACCCTCTCACGCATTTTCAAGCTCGTTAAAGGCGGGCGGGGCGTTTCCTCACCACTTCGACGAAGACACCACGAGCGGGGTTATGTTATCGCACGCGCAAATCGAGCGAAGGAGATGTGCCGCGGCTCCTTTGATCTCTGCTTCAGCCGCGTTCGGCGCCCCGCTCCTGTGCTTTTACCCGCACGTAGACGGGACATAACGGCGACGGCAACGTCGACGGCAAAAACCCGTCGAGACTGTACATATAAGCGCTATCGCAATAATAAAGGGGTGTGAGCTATCAGGTGCTGAAACAGTCGGGGTTTAAGACTAAACATGGCCGAGAAGTTCGCGAATCTTTCCTCACTGAAGAGTTTAACAGTATTCATTCCTGTATAAAGGAATGCGTCGGACGCGTCGCTTTTCTTTCCTTGTAAGAACGCTAACCACATTGATGTAATAAGCATGCCGCCATTCCACCCATGCTTTATGTGTTTGTTTTTGCAGTGGTAGGTGCCTGCGGGCCACATAGAAACTTCTGTTCCGCGGTCTGTATAATCTATCTGGGTGACCTGTTGGATAGTGCTTGTTTTTCCTTTTTTACCTCATTGTATACGTAACATCTGCCAGTGATGCGCGCACTGACACTCATTTCTCCGTAATCTCACTTGTCTCTCTCTTACGGCTTTATCAGCATTTTCTTGCTTTAGACATTTGTCATGCGCAGGCCACGTTTTCGCACTCTGAATTACAGCATTGATCTTGCGACTCGATATTGCCAGGTCAAAGTACATACGTTGGTTGTGCCTGTATTACGTCAGATATATATATATATATATATCATCAGCCTATCGTATGTCCACTGCAGGACGAAGGCCTCTCCCAATCCTCTCCATTCTTGCCTGTCCTACGCGAGCTGATTCCATTTGACGCCTGCGAATTTCCTGATTTCGTCCCCCCATCTTACTCTCTGTCGTCCGCGGCTACGTTTGCCCTCTCTTGGTATCCATTCCGTCGTTCTAACTGTCCATCGGTTATCTATCCTTCTCATCACGTGGCCTGCCCATGTCCCTTTTTTCTTCTTAAAGTCGGTTATTATGTCGGCGACTCCCGTCTGTTCTCTGACCCACTCGGCTCTCTTTCTATCTCTTAAAGGGACTGTCTACCGCTCAGAAAATTTTTTAACATTGTGGTAAAATTGGGCAGATCGTGCGTCACATTTACGGGAACGAGCACGCTTTCACCCCACAAAAAAGGAATTATGTTTTTAATTTCGCTCTGAAAGTGGTGCAAAAAACGCCGCTAGCGACACCCAACAGCGTGTTCGTCATTTTCCAAGTGTACGAGAACCAGCCCACGCAGGTATGCATACTCTGCTGAAAAACTATTATGTATGTCTTACATGCGTACTTCACCCTGTGAGACACCTTGTTATAGCGTGCAAGAGCAATTTGTTCTTTTTTTCGCTGCTTTCGGGGTGGCGCATGTGGCGCTGCCTTCGAATTCGTCTGCCTGCGGAGGCGCGTAGTACTGCGCTTGTCATGCATGCAGCGCTGCATGTCCGAGACGCACCCCCTCGCGCCGACTTTCCCTCGCCTCTCCTCCTCGTCGTCGCCTCTGGAATGTCGACCTTGAAGCCGGTTCGCGTTGAGATGCCTCCCGCGCCCGAAAGGGTTTCCAGGGAGACGACGACGCATCATGCGCGGTACCCAGTGTTGCTGGCATGCCTACACTAGGAAGGGAGCGACTTCGTGGATGAAAAAAATTGTGTTCTAATAATTTCTATTGAGATTCTGGAGAAACCACTGCACGCTGGGACACTTCGAAAGGTACGCTTTCTGTTGAGCCAAAAAACGGGAGAGCGATGAAGGACGGTAGACAGTCCCTTTAATGTAACGCCTATCATTTATCGTTCCATCGCCCGCTGCGCGGTTAACTTCCTCTCGAGCTTCTTCGTGATTCTCCAAGTTTCTGCCCCGTATGTCAGTACTGGCAAAATGCAGTAGTTATATAGTTTCCGCTTGAGTGATAGTGGTAGGTTTCCGTTCATGAGTTGGGAATTTTTCCCATATGCGCGCCATCCCATGTTTATTCTACGGTGGATTTCTTTTGTATGGGCGGGTTCTCCTGTCAGTAGCTGTCCTAGATATAGGTATTCTTCTACGACCTCTAATGTCTGGTTTTCGATCGTGAAGCCATGTTTCTTCGCCGTGCCCCTTAGCATTATCTTTGTTTTCTGCATGTTCATCCTTGCTAAAGAGTACTATGTCGTCTGCAAATCGTAAGTTACTTAGATATTCGCCGTTAATCCTTAGCCCTGTCTCATCCCAGTCTAGTCTTTTGAAGATTTCTTCCAAATATGCAGTAAATAGCATTGGAGAAATTGTATCTCCTTGTCTGACACCTTTCTGTATTGGGATTTTTCTGCTTTTCTTATGGAGGAGCAGGGTGGCTGTAGAATCTTTATAGATGTTGGTTATTATGTTTACGTATCTATCGCATATTCCTTGTCGTCTTAATGCCTCTAGAACTGCTGGTATCTCTGCCGAGTCGAAAGCCTTTTCGTAGTCTATGAAAGCCATAAAGAGGGGTTTGTTCTATTCCGCGGACTTCTCGATTACTTGATTTATAACATGAAGATGGTCTATGGTGGAGTATCCTTTCCTTAACCCTGCTTGTTCTCTTGGTTGATTGAATTCAAGTGTGGCCCTTATTCTGCTGGAATATATATATATATATATATATATATATATATATATATATATATATATATATATATTGTTTAATGGCATAATGAACTCAAGTGGAACAGACGCTTAGAGGAGAGCAAGCCAGAAGTAGCGGACGATAGAGAGCACAAAGGCAATGAATGTAAGTTAGTTAAAGGCATTTTTGGTGTATATTTTAATCGCGGTGTTTAGTGCGTACGCGGTATTTTAGTGGGAAGCGGTGGGAAACGGCACTATGGAACGCCACAACGACGAACTGGCAAGTGCTGCTCTTGAGGCAGTTTTGGAGCTATACGATCGCAGGTGGTAAGCACTGATAGGATGCGGCGTGGCTTCACTAACAGATGTGGACGCGTCGTTCTTGCCACTGAGTTCACTGAGTCTTGCCACGTCGCGGAGACAGTAGTTCAAGGCGTGAACGGGAAAAGCACGATGCTTCCAGGAGAGGCCCATTCTGGTACCGGGAAAGGCCAAGCGAGCAAAAGGAAGAAACCAAACACCGTGTCGAGATACCTAAATGCACCAGTGTTGTCACAAACTCCAGTGTTGCCAAGGCGGCTGTGCGAGGTGTCTGTGGTTTATTCCCGCTTTTCCCAGAACAGCGCCAGTTTGCCACCAAGAACACACCAAGTGTGCATGAGGAAATACTCCAATGCTCTACCGAAAGATTTACACGCGTCGCTCTCGCGCATAGCGCCTGTATCGTCGTGGCAGCTGGTCATAGCGTCCACGGGAAGTGTGTGGCTCCACCGGAAAAGAGACAGCTTCGGCACAGGGAACTAGGCGGGCACGCACAACAAAGAAGCTGAACGCTGCCCCGCCACGGTGGTCTAGTGGTTATAAGACTCGGCTGCAGATCCGAACGTCGCGGGATTGAACCCCAGCCGCGGCGGCTGCATTTCGGTGGAGGCGAAATGTTGAGGCCCGTGTACTGTGCGATGTCAGTGCACGTTAAAGAAGCCCAGGTGGTCGAAATTTTCGGAGCCCTCCACGACGGTGTCTCTCATAATCAGAGCTAGTTTTAGGACGTTAAACCCCACAAATCAATCAATCATCAACCTGAACGCTGTGCCGACAATTACGTCATCTCCAGCACGAATAGCTGCACTGGAATTTCTGGAAAACGCATAAAACATCAAAGAGAAAAGTATGGATGCCAAGCGAGAAAGTGAACACGTACGATTCCATTCCTGTTCAACATGGCTTTGGACGCAGACAAGCTGAAACAGTGTATGCCGCACGGCGGAGTTCCAGAAAAACCGATCTTCCGAACGGATTTCGCAAGGATGTATTTTTTCTGGAAAGGCACCATTTCAGCGAGCTTCTACTTGTGCGAATGCTTTGAGGGCGCCGGCTGGTGCACAAAGTCCCCAAACGAAGAACGGGAGCAGGAGTTCAAGAGAGATAAGCGCTAATCCAACGCTCGCCAGGCACACTCTCAATACTGTCGCAACCAACTACCAGAAGTACCGAGAGTCACAGCAGGTCGCTGTACGTTGTTGCCGATTCCAGCATGCGACACTCAACGCACATGTACTTCAAGGCATCTAGTTCCTTTAGCGCCTCACGATGCTCTATCATCGCACGGACGTGTACCTGCTCACCGGTAACAGCGTCTAGAGAGAGGATAAGGATGCATGTCATCGCTGCGGACGCAAAAGGAGGAAGCCTCCGTGAGTTCCGCTCAAACACCTGAGAATACCTGCTGTTTGTATATAAAGCAAGACAGTGGTACATCGACGGGGTTAGTGAGAGAGAGATGATGGGCGGAAGGCTGGGAGGTTAACCGGAAGCAAAAATATCCTGTTTGCTACCCTGCACTCTGGAAGGGGTAAAGGGAGACAGAAAAAAATGGAAGAAACAAATAAAATGAGACAGGGACAGGGTTAGAAGTAACTATACTAGTTAGTAGAGCGGTAGTGACAAATAGTGACACCGGCAACGACAACGCAACCTGGAAATCTTCTGCCAAGTTGTGCCTAGTTCCCTTTCCTACTAATCGCTCGCTTCTCATTCCTCCTGCCCCCTCCCCGGTGGCGGGACGTTAAAGGACACAATGAAGTATAATGGGACACAGGCTAACAGTGGAGAGCGAGCCAGAGGTAGAGGGCGAGGAAGAGTTAGAATAGAGAGGTCGGAGAAATGGATGTGAGAAAAAGGTGTGCTCGGAGTATATTTTATTCGGGTATTTATTGCGTACGTCACTATATATATATATATATATATATATAGAGAGAGAGAGAGAGAGAGAGAGAGACTAATTATAATACGTTGACAACTTGAAGTCGACACGGTGTCTTGAAGTGCTTTTAGCTTGCACGCTTCACATTCTTTTTTTCCATTGGCCTATTCTGACACATCGCCCACTTAAAGTTTATCCGGCGTTCCAAGTGTATTCTAATTTTGGTACGTCACAAGCGTGTCAAGGAACCCGTTTTCTTTCTGGTACCAGCTTCCAGAGCCTCTGAAGTTTAACTAAATGACAAACGACCTTTTCTCGGTAAAGCTTAGTGTCCTGGACCTCTGTGGTCAAGAACATTTTGCTGGAGGTCAGGAACGTTTCGACAGAATTCCTTTTTACCCGGGAAAAGCTGAGGAGAATGGTAAAAGAATTAGACGACGTCTTAGCTCCACATTTGCTTGCGCGCCACATTACCTTCACCGTGCTACCCCGTCACCAAAAGTCATCGGAAGATCGCATCCTCTCGCCCGAACGAGGGTCAAGACACAGCTGCTGGCGCAGGCAGCCTCTCGGGCAGATAAAAATCGCATTATTCAGGCTACATAGTTGGGAAGGAGTACAACTTTAGAAATATCGACTTGATAGTGCGAAAATTGAGACCTTGTAGGACCCAGAACCTTTTGGCGTGGCCAGGAAAAGATGGACTACATTTGTATTGTTCAATAATTCAGCAGATAAAACGGGCCCCGCCACGGTGGTCTAGTGGTTATGGCACTCGGCTGCAGATCCGAAGGTCGTGGGATCGAATCCCGGCCGCGGCGGCTGCATTTCGATGGAGGCGAAATGTTGAGGCCCGTGTGCTGTGCGATGTCAGTGCACGTTAAAGAACCCCAGGTGGTCGAAATTTCCGGAGACCTCCACTACGGCGTCTCTCATAATCAGAGTTGGTTTTGGGACGTTAAACCCCACAAATCAAGCAGATAAAACGGCTTTTGCATTAAATAAAAGAGGTATTTCAAAGAATTGGTTGGAAGAAGACTAGTAACGACAATTTTCAGGCGTCTCGTGAAAAAGGTAGGCGCCGTAATTCAGAGTTCGGAAGCGCCGAATCCCTGCACGTCAAGGCTCCCGAGTGCTTTTGTGTTATGAGCCCGCTTAACTAAAGGACCTGGGTGCGGTCCCGGCCTCGGCTGTCGCGTTCTGGAAGCAGACGCGAAAATGTTAGAGGCCTGTTCACTGTGTGTTTCGCTATGCATTAAAATACCTCAGGGGGTCAAAATCACTTTTCATTACCAATGTTCGGAAGTTTTCCATTGCGCGCTTCGGGAAGATACAAAGGCGGTAACACATCGCACCGTTGCATGGGTCGAAATTTCTTCCTCCGTAGCTATCTGTTCGGACTACTAGAATGTCGCCGTTGACGAACAGGTTCGATAGAAGACATCAGGCAATGGCTGATAGACTTGATCAATTGAGTCATTTTCGAAACCGACTATAGGCCAGCAACGTTCCTGAGAATGATGGTCATTTTTCTACACGCCTTTAAGTTGAAGCCTTTGCTATTAGCATTTCTAGTGGACAATATAGCGGCTTTCGCCCCATCATTTGAGACCACCACTTAGCATCTCTCGGCTCCTCTTGCTGTGCTCTGGCCTGGAATACTTGAGTTCAACAAGTGCAATTTCAAAAATATCATCACCATCATAATGATCATCCCCACCGCCGCGACCACGATCACAAGCCTGCCTACGCCTACTGCATGGCAGCAAGAACTTCCATAATCATGTAATCGACCTAGATCGGTCGTAGGTGCGAACACGTTACCCCACAGGCTTGCTGATCCCACCTGCTCACATAACTAACGCCCCCTGTCACGCCTGCCTTCTCAAGGATGAATTCAGTTATTCTTAATTAGCAGCTTTTATTTTGCCTTCTCATTACATTCCTTGGCCACGTCCATTTGTTCGCTCCATGCCCTAAATGGCGTTTCCGTCGCCATGAAATAGCAGTTCTCGGACACCCAGGCCACGCCTACTGTATGCCGCCGGATTCGAAGAAAGCCCAAGCTGTAAAATTTTCGCATGTCCAGTAAACAACGTTCATAGCTTAATTTGCGATTGTCCATCGACAATATTGCTGACAGATGCTAGCTCAATACAGGTATGAGGATTGGTTTGTCCAAATGAGTGCCGAAGTTTCTCCAGGCTGGTAGAGGGTGCTGCCTCCCAGCAGGATGAAATCTCCGGAGTTGACATCAGATCTGTTTCCTTGTTCTTGCTGGAATATGTCATAGAATATAGCTGATGGTTCGAGTTATTAAAAAAATTACTCCAACACCATACAATGAGGAGTTTCCAGAGGATTGAGCTTATGTCTGCATGGTTGGCGGCACTGGAGAACGTCGAGGGAAGGAAAGACGCTGTTATCCTGGTAAAAAAGATTTTAAATGAGGTGCCATGTGTGAGAAGGCCGTGGAAAATTTTAACCAGACGAGGAACAGAATTATGCGGCAGCTATAGTGGTGGACATCATAAATTTATGGGGATAGAAATATTTCTTGAGTTTTAAGCGCAGAGGCCAAGATATTGCGAAGCTGTGGTAATATTGGCGTTTCATTAAGACTTAAGGCTGCGGAGAACGGCTCATCCGAAGGCACATCTTGAACTCTAGATGAAAACCCACAAGAGATAGCGATGAAGAAACTTGTTATGTTATGAGAGACGGCGTAGTGGAGAGTCCCAGGAATTGCGACCACCTGGAGTTCTCTAACGGTCTATGACATCGCACATGCAGTACGGAGACCTCTAGCATTTCGCGTCCATGAAAACGTGGCAGCCGCCACTAAACAGCGATCTTCAAGCTGACAGCTGCGTGCCATAGCCACTAGTTCACCGCGGCGAGGTAGTTCAGTGAATGAACTTTCCGCGGAAATACAACCACCATCGATTCTCTCATTTTCATTCACTGCTATTTCTTTGACCTTTAATAGTCCCTACGTCAAGAGCCAACGGCTTGACGGAGTCCCTAAAATCCTAATCTAGCTCAAACCAGTTCGCTACCTCTTCATCGGAGGCTTTGACAAGGCATCACATCGTGGACGTTTAGCGAAACTAATCTCTATCAAGGCATTTGCCAACACTATACGCATGGTCCCATCATTAAAAAGGCTTATGTTGGTATTGTATGCAATAGGATCAGGGTGTTGTTAACATTTTATCTTAAGGAAGCAGCGTATTTCTCAAAGCCGTATACGTTATGTTTGAGTTTGCGCTTACACCTACACATACGAAATAAAATCTTTCGAGTGCTCTGGAACAGAGGTAGGCGGTTCGTCTGCAGGAACATTTAGTAAAACATCACGAACTGTTGCTGTTGGCGATGCACAAAAAATAGAGATTCTCTTGCGATAGCTCCGTTAGTGTCAATGATCTTTTGTTGCTTCGTACGCATAATGTCGTAAGCACTTCTCCAGCACAAAATTCCGTAGGTAAGATTTTGGGCGTAGGTATGGTAAAGCGTCATGGGTAATTTTCTGGAGGCAAGTGAGTTGTGCGTGGTGTACTTTGTTGGATAAATGTTACGACCGCAATCAGAGAAGATTCAAGAGTTTGTGATCGTTCATTTTCTCCACGGTGTTCTGGCCGATCCAGGGCGTTGGACGGACAAATGCAGAGCTGTCGTAGTCGCCCCCTCTCCTCATGTACTGGAGCATACATAACCTTAAAGAAAAGATTCTGAGAGGCAGCTTCGTTAACTTGGAGGCCCGTCAAACTTCCTGAAAAATCGACATCACATTGTAGCATCTCAACAATGGTTTACTAGTTCGTTTGTACACCGGGCTTTATCGTCGCCAAAGAACTTAAAAGTGGTTGGGCGTGGAAGGGAACAACGCATGCTTCATAGGAACGGCGAAAATATGGCATGTAACAGCATCCCGCCGCTGAGAGACCACTGAACACTTTCTGTGCATTTGCGCTGCACCGCAACCTTTAGTTGCACTGCAAATCCATTCTGGAAGTGCACGGAGTCGTTGACTGCTATGAAGAGAGGCTTGACAGCCGAGTGACATTCGCGACAACGTTTGCTGCTCTTCTAACCATGGTGAAGTTCACGGCTCTTCTCACTCGGGAGCTATTTCTGTTCAGTCTCGGTTTCATTCCATTCGGGAACTCCACAATGAAAGATGAATACTTCAATGTAAAGACGGCTGTCGTCAAAATGCTATCGTCAAGATGCCTTGTACTTCGTAGGTCGATGTCCGTTCAATACAAAGCCATGAGATCACCCTTTCTGCGACGCAGCTAGGGAAGATATGCACAATGCGTTTTGCATAACTGTGGCAGAATTCACGTTATCTGTCATTCTTGTTACCACAGTAATGCTGTGACCTTACGGGCATACGAAGAGCACTTTCCCAAATGAGTTTTGCGGTAACCCGCAAGGTGCAGCTTTTATGAAAGGGAAAATTACCATCCACCCGTTTTGTAGCACAATCCTACAAGGAAATCGATACGCATTTCTTAAAAATGAAGGCTTCCTAGTTGCTGAAAAATTCGTCCTGGTCCATGGTACGAATCCTCGATCAATACCTGGACGGAAGCTTTCATTATGGAAAAATCCGTATGGATTTCCTTGTAGTCACGCTCTACAAAACAAATGAATTCCAATCTTCCCTTTCATAAGAGGGCAATTTGAACGAGTGCACTCACAGGCATGTAGCGTAGCTCTGGCGGCACGCTACTACACGGAAAAGAGAAGTTTACCATGGAGATGATAATAATGGCAATGTTTCAGTCGGTAGCGCAACGTATTTATGATTTAAGGGACCCTATCCCCAGATAATAACAATTTTTTTCCATAAACAAAAGTATGCGATAACAGCGGCGACGAGTCATGACAGAGACATACCCATGTGCAACAAAGCAGAGATCCCAGTCCACGCATCCATTTCACGGCACGTGCTTCAGCACGCACCTATAAGTACTAAAGGCTGTAACTTGCTTGAGGGCGAAAATAAAAAAAATTCACGCATCTCCACGAAGTGAACCCTGAAGAGTGGGTAAAGCACTGGGGATCGTTCGGTGTTACCGCAATTCACCCGTGACATTGCCCACTCATGCAACTAATTGAGTGAAAACGCGTGTGTATATTTACAGCACGCGTTGTCACTTATGCTCCTGGTCTTTATGAGGTTCCTGCGCTCCCACGTCGTAGATCGTGGCGAGTTCCGCATTACATTTAGTTAATGCGCACGCTGCGAATCCTTGTGGTTCAATTATGCACAAGAGAAATCTCGCGCCGGCACTATATTTCACGTCAAGATCCAGTGCCTATATATACGGCGTGGCCGGTGAACGGTTGTGCAGCGCGAGCAGTCGGTTTTTTCAATAGAGAAACTCGCTAGCAGACGCTGCATGCGTCAGCGTTTTCTCTCGCAGGCGAGGGCACGTTCCCCTAAGAGAGAGAAATCGCGCCGAGACCGAACGCGGTTTATAGTTGTGGCCCTCTAGCAGTCTACTATCAAACTAGAGCTCGCGCCGGAGTGGAGCGTAAGGTCCCTAGATAAAGAGATGGTGAGAGAGATGGAAAAAAGAGAAAAAGCCTTAGTGGAGAGCTAGGGAAATTTTTACCACTTGGGGTTCTTTAACGTGCACGGACAACGTATGGTACACGGTCTCTCTAGAATTTTCCACTCCATCTAAAATATGACCGCCGCGGCCGTGATCGAATCGTGTTTTTTGGGCGCCAGCAGAGCACCGTAAGCACTACACCACCACGGCGGAACGTTTAACAACCCCAGGTGGCCAATAAATCCGGAGCCCTCTTCTATGGCATTTTAGATGCGAAGGAGCATATGGTCGAGGCTATGTCACTCCCTCCCTCCCTCCCTCCATCCATCCGCCGTGCGGCGTCCACATCCGCACTGCGCATGCGCATCTCCCTCCCCCTCCTCTCGGCATTCGTCCTCTCCTCTCCGAATGGCGCGCGTTGACTATGGAAACGCTCTTTCTTCGATGAACCCTTTACCAGCTCGCAAGGAACGAGAACGCGCCCTCGCCTGCGAGAGAGATATCCGGTAGCCTCAAACCAGCGCCTCGTCAAACCGATGCAAACGCGGTGTACACCCCCGTCCTGCTTCGTATCGCCTCATTGTCCCCTTTGGCTAATTGTAACCCCCCCCCCCCCCCCATGGACAAAAAAAATCCTAAAGGAAAAGTGGGGGAAGCCCGCACCACCAGAAGGTATAGCGGGCTTAAACCAATCAAAAATAAAAAAAGGGGCGGTGCCCAAAAGTAATTTGAAGGAAAAGACCATCAGTACAGTGCTTATTCATGCTACAGCGACGGCTTCAGAAAATAACGTCCTTAAGCGAACCAGGATTAATTAAATGCCAGGCACGGCGTGCTCAAAACTTTGCAACAGAGGCGCTACAATCCCAGCGTTCTGGAGCGCCTGGATATGCGGCTGCCTAGGCTGGTCAACTAGGAACGCGCCCCATTAACTTAAGGTCCATGCTTGACTAATATAATGCTGATTTAAATTCAAGTTTTATTCATTTCGGGATGTTTAACTTTTAGTGGATGCCTGTATTTTCTCCTCAGATTCCCTGAATGAACTCGCTTGAGCACGTGAATTTCGGATGTGGCCTTTCGCCCATGGTCCATCGGATGTTCCAGACAAGGGGAGCTAGAGGCCATTACTGCTTAAAAGCTTTGAAGGAAAATTCAGTCACACAGCTTAGTCCTTGCTGAATTGATTTCAAATGGAGCAAAGCATGTCCGTCTTCATTTTAAGTTCATTTCCACATTTCATATCTTGTTGTGTGATCAGTCTCACGAAGAAAAGAGCAGTTTGTTTTGCTGAAAAATTATTTTTCGAAGCTCTGGGACTCAGTAATGACCAGTTGGTGGTGAGCCGCGCTTACCAACTCGCTTGTTTTCGCCAACTTTGGCTATAAATTCCACAAGATATATTGAGAGTGGGATCTGTACATATATATAACTTGCGCAAAAAGAAGTATTACTAGGATACTCTGACTCTCCAGTCGGAAGCGATGAAGTTCAGCCTTTTATTTATTTATTTACTTATTCATTAATTTATTTATTAATTCTGTCAACCCTCATAGAGGGTCATAACAGAGAGGACAATACAATTACACATATAAGAAATGTACAAGGTACATAAATTTGCGTAATATTCGGCACTTCACAATGAAAACAGGTATATCCTTAAATAGCAATTCAGAATTGAATAACAATGCAAAATAACAATTCGAAATTTACTGACATCTTTTAAAAATATTTACAATGAACATTAGGTCGCTTAGATCATTTAGCATTAAAAAATTAACTCGAACAGAGCATTTTAGAAGTCGGTGACATCGTTTAAAACAATGGCGTTTGGTAGTTTGTTCCACATTTCTATGACATCTGAGAAGAAAGAATATCGAAACGTGTTAGTATTTGTTCGGTATGGTTCTTTGCTGTGGATGTCGTGCGGAACCTTCCGCTCCTGGCGTCTAACCAGCATCGCATTGTCCTGGCAGTGGAGGCTTCCGGTGTCTCCATTGGGGCTCGCCTTACGTTTCCTTTCATTCGAAGGGTTGCGTGGTTCACTTGCCTTCTTTGTCGCTTGACACGCGCTTCTTGGTGCGGATTGCGTTCATCCCTGCGCTTTCGCTGGTGACGCAATCTTACAACGGTTCCAAAAGTGGACCGGTTCACTTGGCTTCATGTGATTGGTCAGAATCGATCTTTTGCTCATGCGATCATGGCCCTGTTTAATGAAGCGAGAACGGCAATTACCAGGCGTGCAACGTAGAATCGCCGCATGCGTCAAGCCGCTCTCGACCACGCTCTAGGAGCGTGACATGACCGGCGGACGCACAGCACACAAAAGGCAGGCGCTCGGCCCTAAAGGACTTCCCGCTGGTGTTAAAAAAAACCTTGCTCTAAATGAAGACGTCAGCGCTATCGTGCAGTCGCGCGCTGTTTGAAGGTTATCGCTCGACCATCGACCGACCGTAGGTCCCAAAGGCCAAGCGGCCAGATTCGGAAGCGTGAAAATCAAGATGTTTAGTTCTCCTCTCCCTTGCTGCCTGTTCTGCGCTACACTGCTCGCCCCCACGACAAACTCGCCATCCTTTCTCTGTATTAAATGGGAAGCATTTCTTGGCTAACTTCGGCGACTTTGAACGTATCTATCTATCTATCTATCTATCTATCTATCTATCTATCTATCTATCTATCTATCTAGCCGCCTACGATTTTGTGCTCTCCTGGAGGTTTCATTAACGGGATGTATACGAAAATTGGTATGGCACAACATGACTGCCTGACGAACATAAATGACAGGTCATCATATGAAAATCATGACATGCGTGTCATGAGCGGCATGATTTACATGCCATGGTCTTGGTGCTCTGCTGGCCATTTCGTTAACGGGATGTATACGAAAATTGGTATGCCACAACCTGAGCGTATGACGAACATAAATGACAGGCCATAACATGAAAATCATGACATGCATGCCATGAGCGACATAAATGCAGTAGTCTTGGTGCTCTTGCGGCCGTTCCGTTAACTTCATATGCACCAAAATCGGGATAGCGAGACAAAAATGCAGATCCAGTTTACGTTCCTGATGTGTGCTTCGCATTTCCTTGATCCCCACTTCACGTGGGATCGGCCAATATTTTTTCTTTCATTTTTTTATTTGCTGAGATAAAGCATAGAGGGCGTAGCGTCTTAGCTAAAGCCTATAATGGGGTGATCGCTGCTTAAGGAACAGCAATACTTCCCCCTCCTCGAAAGAGGATTCTGGGCCGTGACGCCATCGTTGTTCTGGGTGGACGTTCGCGTGACGACCTTCAAATCGAACGGGACTGTACGTCAGAAGAAAGCGATCCCAGCTGGAATGCGTGTCCACTGTTCATAAGATACTGCGTACAATAGCCGGAGGACAGTATTGTCCGGCATTTGTAAAGGTTAGAAAAATTACTCCTTGCGTTAATTCATGAGAATGTGAGTACGCCGAAACTGCAGGGCATTGCTCTCAGATAGAACTTGGAGTGCGCATAAAGGTCAGAGCGCTGTTGGTGCATTTGTTTAACGCAGTCAAAGGACAAGACGCAAAGTAAAGAATTATAAAAACACACATAAAGGGGAGTAAACTAGCCACGTAGCACAGCTCCGCTACAGATTCCCTTCAATATCCCAAGAAACCTTTCGTTTTGTCGGAACGTTTCTAGACGGACAATGCCAACGTCATAGCAGCTGCGGACGAGGGAACGCGAAGTCTCCCGTGTTATTGTTCCCTATATTGTACACTGGTATAGGCAAGCCAACGAGGGCCTGAGTGAAAGAAACGTGTCTAATATTTGAGATAACTGGCTCTGAAGGATTAGAACGACAGTACTCTACCGTTACAACAACGTTTTCCTACGTAGACAACGCGCACGCACTTTGGCTTCGAACAACAGGAACCAACATCGCATTTATGAACCACGCGCGTAGCTGCGCTTGCTTTCAAGTGAAAACCGCGGTATTGAGTGCCAAAACATCACGTCCAGTAGAGTGCAGTAGGTAGCGTACGTAGAATGCTTAATGACGACTGCCTTAAGCACCTAGAATAGAATGTTTTGGTTCAAACTGCGTATATTCCGCGCAACATCGCCACAATGAGCGACTAACGGATTGAGGCCATAACAGCTCGTGCTATTGAAGTGTTAGGCCTCATTGTGTTTATAAAAGCTTCCCGAGACGTGTTTCACACAGAAGAATCTTTAATGCAAGGTTGTAGTCTACAAGGTATTCTTATAGGGAAGAAAACGATAAGGGAGGCAATGCATGATATAACACGAGGAGGGAGAACGATCTGTATATTTTTCGAAATTGCTTGTAGCATTACATTTGTGTTTAGGCAATAGATAACTCAAACACGTGCACACACACACGTCGTATATATATATATATATATGTATATATATATATATATATATACGTGTTTGTGTTGTTATCTATTGCCTAAACAAAAATGTACCTACATTTGTGTTTAAGCAATACATAACAACACAAACACGTGCACACACACACGTCATATATATATATATATATATATATATATATATATATATATATATATATATATATGTTCTTCCTGGCTATCGGGGTAACTATACGATCAGAAAGTCACAGTGACAAACACATTATTTAGGATTTATTCTGACGTTTCGGCTGGAGACCAGCATTCTTCAAAGATCTTAATATATATATATATATATGACGAGAGGGAAGGGATCATGGGCTCGTTATTTATTTGTTAGAAACAACCTAATGAGCCACAGACAATTAAGCCTAGGAAAGTATAAGGGAAGTTAAGTGCATTATTGTAATTGTGGAGTAATTTGAAAGGAAATAAAGTGGACGAAAAGACACACCTCCCTTCGGTGTGAACCGAACCCACGACTTCCCGATGAGGCGTCCGATGCTCTACTGCTGAGCTACGAAGGCGGTCGCCTCCCCCTCCTCCCCCTTCCCCATTGACTTTATTGGGTATTTAAGTACATATTATCCTGGGGTAGTGTTAGGCAGCGCCACTCGTAGCCATGGCGGCATGTGTGGAACGCACTTTCTTGGCAGGAGGCGCCACGCAGAACGTGAACTTACGATGACATGGCTGGTTATACAAAATATGCGTCTTATATATATATATATATATATATATATATATATATATATATATATATATATATATATATATATATATATGTTTGGCGAAGGAGGTCACTTCGGCTGCCGCATGAAGAATATATATATATATATATATATATATGTTGGCGAAGGAGGTAACTTCGGCTACCGCATGAAGAATGTAAGTATGAGACGTAGCACTTCAATGATATTTGAATTATTGTTCGGTGCTTCGGTCAGGGCCTGACCTTTACCTTGGCAAAGGTCAGGCCCTGACCGAAGCACCGACTAATAAAGGGAATATAACTGAAGTGCTACATCTCTCTCTGTCACACATACACACGCGCGCACACACACACACGCACACAAACGTATGTATATATATATATATATATATATATTTATATATATATATATATATATATATATATATATATATATATGTGTGTGTGTGTGTGTGTGTGTGTGTGTGTGTGTGTGTGTGTGTGTGCCGGCATGAAATGTTCGTACTCTCCTAAATTCCTGTACTCTACAGTCGGAGGCTTAGGGGGCAGGGAACTAATGCATGCAGGTCGTCAATAAAAGAGAAGTAAGATGAAACACCCGGGCAATATACTTAGTGAGAACAAAGTACGCGTCTAGGTCCGAACACATTAATCATTTCTGAAGCGCAGACAAAATGACAAAAGACTAATGAACATGATTGTACCTTCGAGCAAGGGAAACGCAGAAAATAAATTGCCATTAACCGCAGCGCGGCTGTACGCTCATCAAATATAACTCAACAGCCTACACTCCAGGCATACGTGGCCCTGCGGGTCATTGTAACTGGTCGAAAAACACACCAATGCTGTACTCACTGCAACGATCGACTATGTACGCAGCAGTGAAGTTTTTAGGAATCACGCTGGATTGAGAACTCACCGTATACTTGCACATCACACAATTGGAAAATGGCCCAAGCAAATGTCGATACAGTATGTCTTACGGAGAAGATGAACATGATAAGACTACCGATAACATGAAGCTCCTTACTGACTCACATGGTCACCATGACCATTGCATTTTTAAATAATACCGTCCGGGCGCTGAGCAGGGGACATGGTAGTGTCTAACATTCTTGAAAAGCAGCGATATGTGTGGAAATGACACGCAAGCGCAGATCGCACTCTCAGCTGCAGGCGCCGTTTGCTGCGACATTTATTCAAGATAGCGAATCGGCCTAGCACAGCCGGGGGCAGGTGCAATGGGCTGCGCACAGCACGAATGCGCAAGTTTCGGCCATTTGTTCTGTATGTTGAGTTGCGATGCGCTCTCTACTTATAAATACCTAAACATATGTCGATGCAATAAAAGTGAGCAACGTATAAAACAGCACTCGAAGTTTAGTGTATAGGAGAGCTCGAGCATCGTATCGCAAATCTAGTCCCATTTTGAGAACATTAGACGCTGCCAGGACGTGCGCTCAACTTCCATTCTTCCTAATGAATTTCGGGAGTGTATGTACGGAGCCTGTGGAATAATACTTGTTCGAGATACTACACCTAATCTTCCTAATTTCACGAATCTTCGCTACAAATAAATTTCCGAATGCGTAGGAGTGCTGTCAGGAGAAGCCATTTGGAAAGCTGGCGGAGAGCTTAAAAACAACCGAGGCTCCCAGCGGAGGTGCTATTCAAGTGATATACGTTTTAGAAAAAAAGGATGAATTAGCGTTTTCGTAAGCTCTATTGGCCTCCTGGAAATGCCTAACAGAAGTACCCGTATGAAACGCGCCGTTTCAGCTCTCGTGGGCTACCATTTAGCACTTGGATAGGTCTCGTGACAGACGCCTGCATCATGAGGGGTTTTCTTTCTGTTTTAGGTTAGATATTAGACTGAGGACTTGCTACCTTTTAATATTGCATGATTAACTGCGGTCTACATCTTTATAAATCGTTAGTTCGTGTTACGCCACATCCACCTGGGACCCAAGCCAACAAAGACCCACATATGCAATCGAGGGAGATTCTACCTGGGCAATAGAGGATGCAGGTCGAACCGCATCTGGCGCTGCCAATCTACCCTCAATCACCCAGAATCTTTGACCACGTTCTTATTTCACAAACGGAGGGCGCCTTGATCCAGACCCATGGTTGCAGTAACGGCAGGGCCCCTGGTCGGAACTGGTAAGTCGCCCACCGAGCAGGCTTCCCTAATACCTCCCAAACAATCACCGCCCCACACACCAGATCTCCTGCAACAGTTCTGCGCACAACGTTTCCAAACCCCAGAAATCGCGCAGGGTCTCACGCAACTTGTCCTTATATTTGTAAGCGGAAGCCTCGATGCAGTTAAAATACAATTAATAAAGGAAGAAGAACACACCCCGCAAAGAATAGAGAACATGTTTAGCAAACGCATTGACAAAATAGATAGCGCAGTTAGTCAACTATAAGATATGCATGATGAATCATCACTAACTCGCAAGCACACACAACACAAAGCGGCCGCCGCCGCATACTGCCCTCAGCCCACAGAGGAAGCGACCGGCCCGCGACCTGGTGTTTCGACCCCTGTAACCCCTCAAAATGGCCAATTCAAATAAGCGACAGAATTCTGGTGCAAAAGGTTTACCTTCTCCACACAAAATCAAAACTTATCTGATGTAAAAATATGGCAATGGAATTGTAGAAGCATCAAAGAGAAACTCGCCCAAGTGGCAGCCTACATTGAACACTCCACAAATCCGCCAGATATAGTAGCCCTGCAGGAAACGGTCTTTGTCTCCCTCCTTACAGGGATATCAGGTAGCATCCGTGACATCGCGAACCGATATTCTTATAAACAAAACCTCCCCTTCATAGACCCAACCCCTACTGGGGTTCCTTCTGAAGGAGGAACCGAGTACACTGCTCTTGAGATTATTCCGTCCAACCCCGCATCGGGAAATGGACTTTTGGTTGCCAACATATACAATCCCCCTAATGATAAGACCCCGGAGGACCACTCACCCAACCCCACTGAAAAGCCAGGGGAGGTTATCTACACCTACCAGCAGATTACGACATACCAGAGGAAATGTCGACAGAAGCTAGCTCCCCCTCACCCTTCGCTGCCCCCATCTGAGGTCAGTCTGGCGCCAGATACAGGCCAAGGCATTTGTTTTCCCGTATCTGGCACATTTATTTTACCCTGGCCTTCAACGTCCGCAATGCGCCAGCTGCCGAGCGCCCAAGGCAGATCTCTTCCACTGTGGAGCTGGCCGAAGCCGATGGCAGTAGAACCCATTCACAACCCTTCGCTTTCCTCGTGGGAGGCCGCTCTTCGGGCCACTTACTCGGATGACCAGCTGTGTCCGCTAGACAGGCCATTCCAGGAGATGTCGGTCAGGGGGCTCCGGGACATCTAGGGGCCCAGCCACTACTAATCGCATTTAATAAAGTTGTTACCTACCTACCTGCCTATGAAGCCTAGTTAATCCAGAACCGGGCAGCTCGTTTCATCCTGTCATCACCGTACTTCCACCGCCACCCTTATGAAAGCAAGCTTATCATTACCGCCGCTAGGACAACGTAAGATGATATCTCGCCTTTGCCTGTTCCATGTTATATATCACGACAACTCTATTATGAGGAATAACTTGATAATCCCCACCCCCTAGCTTTGATATCGATCATCGTCATACGCTTGGTGTTCTTTCATGCCACATAAACCATTTCTTTAATTCATTTATCCCCAGTATGTCAACGAAGTGGAATCGCCTTCCCTGCTCCATCGTCGAAATATATGAAACACGAAGTTCACAGACGTTTTGATTAACCTCCTGTCGCCATAAATAAATTGTGTCATTGGCGTCATCCTCCTTTTGCAGAAGTTTAGTTTTATAGCTCGTGCTCTTGTTTATTATGCATATTTCCGGCTTTTGGCGTTATTTCTCGTGTTTAGCTTTTGTTGCTATTGTTCCTGTATAATGATTACCTGTATTTTGTTTACCCACCTGAGTTCTTTTTCTTCGTTTAACGCTTTATTGCACAATGTATATTACAAATGTTCCACTCCCTCTGTTATGCCCTCGGGTCCTAAAGATAATGAAATAACTAAGTGAATGTTCAATTGCTGTGCTCAGTAGCTCGAAAAATGAAGTACGTCACCAGTTTCTTACTTTTCAAGGACACGCATTTTTGTGCGCACGCAACAACACGCGTTATCCTCCTAAAACCTAGTGTGAATTTAGGGTCAGGGATTTTTGTTCAACTTTCAGAACTGCTTTTTCTCAGTGCAAAGCTGAAAAGTGTCACGTAGTATTTCAATATATGATAGAACTTGGCCGCACCACTTTGTCCAATGTATTAGACATTGGGACTCTAGGGCTTTTTTTTATGGGGGGGGGGACAGAGAGTAGGGCGTAGATGAGGCCAGTGACCGAAAAAAGACATCTCGCAACACAAATATAATTTTATTTGCTGCTTCCAAACCGGAAATACAATTATTAGTGGCCGTGTAAATTCCAGTCACACGGGGCCAATTACCTACAAGAGAAAATAGATGACGTTTAAATGTAATAAGGTGAGAACTGCAGCGAAAAACGTATAACTCTTTGTAGAGTGCCAAGAGAGCGCACGAGCGTACTTTCCTATTTTTGTTGTCATTGGGACCCAATGTCCACTATATCGGAGATTGTCAAATACACAACGCATGCAAAGAAACTACCACATTTTTGCTCAAATATGAATTCGTATGTGTGCTTCAAGCTTTTACGAACACAAATCAATGCTTAGATACGCTTTAAGATATACAAAAATGAATATAAATCGACTGACTTGTTAGGCGCAGCCGTAAAAGTCGTTCGTGCTCAATCCCGCCATTTCGAGTGCTCCTGAGAGGCGGCAAACATACCGACTTTGACCATATACACTGGATGGCAGCACGGGTCCCATAACCAGCCGAGAAAATGCATTCCGGGAGGAGGCAAGCGCTTTGAAAGCCGTGGTCCGCTGTCTTACATTGCCCAATATACTCACAAATTTCCCATGGCCGGGTCTCAGGAAGAATCGCGCCTCACGGCTTCGAAGGCGAGAAGGCATGCCGCCAACAGGAACGTATACAAGCCATAGACATGTGGTGCACATTGTGGAAAAGACGCACCCGCTGAAATTTGGTTGTAATGATTAAATAAGTAGTTGTTGAAGTTTATTGACAGCAGCTCGATTCCTACCAAGACAGAACTGGCCCAATAATTTCATGGATATATATATATATATATATATATATATATATAGTTGCGGCAAGGAAATCACGTTGGGCCCGGTACAACAAGGAACAAAAGGGAGTGCTACACACGATGCGTTTTGCACAGTATGTTTACTGACGTTTCGGCTGGTGGACCAGCCTTTGTCAAAGTGCAGGCAAAGGCTGGTCCACCAGCCGAAACGTCAGTAAATATACTGTGCAAAAACCAAACGTGCGTCGTACACTCTTTTGTCCCGTATATATATATATATATATATATATATACATACACACGCGCAACTGCACCTTTTCTTGAACATTACGTGACATTCAATAACAACGCATGGCCACGGTGTCTCAAAAGACCCTGTGATAACAACTTCCATTCCCTGACTTAGGTTGCCTACGCTTTTACAGCCTTCGATGGCGTCACATAAGAAGGGGCCATTTATGGCCGAAAGAACACAATCTATGAACTCCGATGTTCCTGCGATGTCACGTACCTACAAAAGTGGCGGCTTTCATAAACTGCCATTTTGCCTTTTAAAAACATGCGTTCATACGAAGCGCTACGCCGAGTATGTGCCACAGTAACGATTTGTTCTTTCGTTATAGCAATTCAGCGAATTGCATTCAAATTTTATTCCACATACTGACTATTCGCAAAGCTTTCGTGTACCAACTTGCTAAGCATTATTTCCTAAAAACGCATTGCTGCGTTGCTTATAGTGTTGCCGTAATAATTCGTAAACTGTGATGATGCATATGTAACGACGCAGAAAAAAACGAACTAGGAGCACAGAGTGCTTGCAATTTGTTTATCTTATTCTTGCTCATACGTCCTATTTTAACGGTTCTATGCACTTCAAATAATGCTCGCGAGAAATCTTTACGTACTACTTGCTTGTCAGATTGATTATTATTAATGTTGACTGCATTGTCTCAGCTTTCATTCTTACAAGACCTTTATTTTCTTTCGTATTCGTGACATTTTCACCACGCAGAATAATTTTGTCCGTCATTAACTGTTCGTTCGCCTCCAGCGTTCTGATTGGCTGTCCCCGAAACCTTTAGTTGTCTATCACTGGTGAGGTGCTCATAAATAGACAGTGCCGCATGGAAGATTTTGAAACAGGGCTGAAAGTTCCGCACGAAAAACTGCCTACCATGCGCACGCTTTGCCTGATTGCATTACTTGCCTTGCTGCAGTATGTTGACTCCGCCGAGAAAAAGCAAGATGAAGAAGGTAAGATTGACATTTTGTATCCTCAGTGGGGATATTTCATCATCACCATCATCAGCCAATTTTATGTCCACTGCAGGACGAAGGCCTCTCCCAATCCTCGCCATCCTTGCCTGTCCTGCGCGAGCTGATTCCATTTGATGCCTGCGAATTTCTTGATTTCGTCCCCCCATCTTACTCTCTGCCGCCCACGGCTGCGCTTACCCTCTCTTGGTATCCATTCCGTCGTTCTAACTGTCCATCGGTTATCTAGCCTTCTCATCAC
The DNA here is from genome assembly GCA_013339685.2 of Hyalomma asiaticum. Classification (NCBI taxonomy): domain Eukaryota; kingdom Metazoa; phylum Arthropoda; class Arachnida; order Ixodida; family Ixodidae; genus Hyalomma; species Hyalomma asiaticum. The sequence continues at coordinate 47,449 of JABSTT010001970.1, forward strand.
GTGGCCTGCCCATGTCCATTTTTTCTTCTTAATATCGTTCATTATGTCGGCGACCCCCGTTTGTTCTCTGACCCATTCGGCTGTCTTCCTATCCCTTAGTGTAACGCCTATTATTTTCCGTTCCATCGCCCGCTGCGCGGTTCTTAACTTCCTCTCTAGCTTCTTTGTAATTCTCCAGGTTTCTGATCCGTAAGTCAGTACTGGCAGGATGCAGTAGTTATATAGTTTCCGTTTGAGTGATAGTGGTAGGTTTCCGTTCATGAGTTGTGAATGTCTGCCATATGCGCGCCATCCCATGTTTATTCTACGGTGGATTTCTTTTATATGGGTGGGTTCTCCAGTAAGTAGCTGTCCTAGGTACAGATATTCTTCTACGACTTCTAATGTATGGGTTTCGACCTTGAATAGACGTTTTTTCGCCGTGCCACTTACCATTATCTTTGTTTTCTGCATGTTCATCCTTAATCCTACCTTAGCGCTTTCTCGGCTTAAGTCTTCAATCATGTGGGGATATTTACGCGCACTCTTTTCCACAGTTCCTAGTGCTCGTAGAGCGAACACTCGCTCAGCAACGAGTTTCTCATGACGAAAGCATTTCCCCCTTCGATCCTGCTCCAAGCAGCAGTGGTAACGGTTTTCTGGTAACGTAAATAAACACTATTCGAGAAAAGGTGGTCGCCACTGTTCACTATTTGCCTGTATCCCGTAAACTGCCCATACTTTATTCTCAAACACACGTCCGGTGCCGTTAACCTCCAGAGTCAGTCCCTACCTGTCACTGTTGGTACCCGCAAGCGCTGCCACAGACACAGGTAGCTTCAAGTCCTAAACAAGGGACATTCCCACACTCGCGACAAGTTCCGTTACGCTAGGCACAACCTCAGTATTTCGAGCGACAAAATGTGCTTTAGTGTTTGAAATAGAGTAATGTCTTCAGAGACATTGCTGGTAATGCACATCTAAGCGTCACCCTCTAAGAAGAAGAGAAAATGGTGACAAAGCTGGGGAGCATATAGGAAGAAAAATACTGCTGCTCTGCAGTAATCGAGAGTAGACATAAGCATGAAATGTTTAGCGGCAAAGCATATTGGTCGGAAAAGGCGTGATTCCATCTTTCAAACGAGGCTGCAACCCGCTTCCTTCGAGCATAACCACCGCATTGGAAACGTAGTGCAACACGGTGGAAGGAAGCAGTTCCAAGCTTCCAGGTGGTACACCTTAATGTTGCCAGGCAGCCTTACTCGAAGCACTGAACAAGGGGCGCCCAAGGTGACAAGCCTAATCTGCACATTCTGCCGGTCACGATCCATGCCCCTTCTCGTGCTCTATGTCGTCTCTTGCGACAACGGGAGAGAGAGAGCGAGAGAGAGAGAGTAAACATTTATTTTAAACAGAATGAGGGATTTTCCTCGTAGGGTGGAGCCATTAGTTCAGGGCCCCATTGGCTCGCGCCACTCCACATGCCCGCTGGATCAGCGCAGTCTCCCAGGAGGAATGTGATGGTGAAAGAATAGGCGAAATGCCCGGTGGATATGGACATTCCGACGTGCAGTGGTATACTGTGGGCTGCGCTCCACAGTAGGGACAGTATGAAGGATATTGTGTGAGATGGAAGAAATGTAGGGTGAAAAGACATGGGAAGGAATTAGTCCGTAGCTGCCGCCACGCGACAGCTTTCTCCCTGGTAAGGGAATGGTGTGGTGGGGGGAAGTAACATCGGCTTTGTCTGTAATGTTCTTGAGTGTCAGCGTAGTTCAATGCTTCTGTTGGTGCGTCGTCTGGATTGGACAGCTCTTCCGATGGCGCCGGTTTGTGAGCTCTCGGGCTACCGCATTAGCGCGTTCATTGCCATGGAGAGAGGCGTGTCCAGGTGTCCAAACGATACGCACCCTTTGTAGCAATGAGGGGTGTAAAGATGTCAGAATACGGTGTGCGTGCGGTGTCACCATTCCTTGTGCTATGTTCCTGCAGGCAGTTTGCGAGTCAGTGACAACTGTCATAGGTACGTCCCGTGCTGGTAGGAGAGGGCGACAGCTGCCTCTTCCGTCATGACACTGTCGTTAGTGTTAAGCGTGGCCGGAACGCTTAGAGTGTCGGTGTTGTCTACTACGACAAGACACATGGCCTCTCTTTGTGGGTACCGTGCCACGTCAGTAAGAGGACCGGCTTATCAGATGTACCATCGCCTAGAACGCGCATTAATGCCTGAACCATTACACATCTCCGGCCTTTATGATGGTCAGGATGCGTATTGCGTGGAATCGTGGCCACCTAACTTTTACTTGGAATTTCAAGTCCAAGTTTCTTGCGCTCTTGTAGGGCTTTGTAGGGCTTTCACCCCGCTCTTGTAGGGCTTTCACCCCAACCGGGAGAGAACATGAGTACCCTGCCTTTTCCGTTGAAGGCGTTGAATTTGATTGTTCAGGTGGCCTTCCACCAGTTCTCGGATGTTGTTGCGGACTCCAAGTCGCAGTAGGAGGTACGTCGACGCGTATTGGGGCAGTCCCAGAGCCGCCTTTAGTGCTATGCGAAGGAGGGTGTCCATCCTGTTTGTCTCGGTTTGAGTAAGGTTATGGTAGGGGAGGTGGTAGGTGAGTCTGCTAATCACTAGAGCTTGCACAATTCCGAGGGTGTCTTTTTCAAGAAGCCCATGTCGGCGGTTTGCAATGCGCCTTATCATGTGCGTTACTTGGGCAATTCGTTGGTGCAGTAGTTGGACAGCATATGTAGCCTTCCTGTTGTGTTGGATGCGGAGCCCTCGTATGTGAAGTCTATCTACTCTTGGAATTTGGTTGCCATTCAGATGGAAGTGCACGTCTGGCGGTTTGTCTGTTTCCGTTTTTTGAAGACGAGCAGAAGTTCCGATTTCTCAGCTGCGCAGGTGAGTCCTCCGGCAATGGCGTACCCTTGGACTACATTGACGGCTTCCTGTAGTGCATCTTGAACGGCACCGTCCGACCCTTTTGTTACCCAGATTGTGACGTCATCGGCTTACAGCGCGTGCTGCACATTCGAAAGTTGTTCCAGTAGAGGTGGTAGCTTTCCCATGGCCACGTTGAACAGGGTAGGCAAGGGAACTGAAGCCTGCGGAGTACCTCTACCAGAAAACTTTATTGTGTCTTACCGAATTTCACCAAGGCCAATGGTTGCTGTGCGGTCAGATAAGAAGGCTTGACCGTAATTATAGGTCCGTTTACCACATCGGGAGGAGGCAACGCTCTTTAGTATGAGGTCATGCGAGACATTGTCGAATGGCCGCTTCAGGTCCAATGCCAAAATTTCCATCATCTGCGCCGCACTTGGGCTATCTACAACATCTTCCTTTGTTGTATAAGTATGTCTTGTGAAGACATCTTTTGCGGTAGCCAAACAGGGTGTTAGGGGAAAACTCTGTCGCCTCAAGGTAGTCCTGTAGACGCATAAAACAACGTGCTCGAAGAGTTTCCCGACACGCGAAGTGAGGGATATCGGTCGGAGATTTTGAAGGGACAAGGTTTTGCCAAATTTTGAAATTAATTTGATATCGGCGTGCCGCCATTGTTGAGGGCGCGTTCCATTTTTCCGATGCTGATTGTATAAATTAGTTAGCTGCTGGATGGCCTGGTCGTCAAGATTGCGTAGTTGAGGGTAATAGATGCCGTCTGCTCCAGGTGTCGCGTCTTGCCTTATGCCAAGTAGGGCAGCCCTCACTTCTGCCTCTGTGATGTCTGCGTCCAGCTCCGCCCCTTCCTGGTGTGGATAGTCTCTGTACTTCGGTCGAGGCCTGTAGTTATGTATCTATGCTGCAGTGTTCAGAGTAGGGCGGCGTCATCCATATGCTCTTTATGAAGAATACTGCGGATAGTATTAGCTGTGTACGTTTTTGTGTGTGTTGGGTTGAGTAGTGCTCAGGGAATAGACCACGTTTTTGATGTGCTCAGCGTGCCATTCCGCCGGTGGCAGAGGTTGTGCCAACTGTTGTTAGTAAGGGTAGCCGTGATCCATGCAATCCTTTCTTTTACCTTGCGGTTGTGCCACTGCCTCTTCCATCATTTGACAAGACCTCTGCGAGCCTCCCATACGGGAAGTGGCTGTCCACTTCCGGCGTGTTCGCTTTTGTTGTCACTTGTTTGGTTGCAGCTTTGGAATCTGCGGAATCCAGTCAGGTAGTGAGAGCGCCTCACTTTGACTGCACGTGGTCCTCTTTTGTCCAAAAGCCTCCCAATTCATTATTTTGATTACACGATCTGGAATGCGTGTCGCGACCAGCTGGACTTCTGTGGCCAAGATACTGGGGTCGCTACCCAAGTTCTCCATCATATTATTCCATCAGCATTGAGTGAGCCCTCTGACCATCGTTAAGTCGGGACATGAATCCCTGCTTACGCTTTTGCCTGGTCTGGTAGGGGTGTCAGCTTCCGTTAAAAGAGGTAATTGATGAAGGGTCATATAGTGTGGACTAGCCGGCGGCCTTTCCGAGTTGCGACAACGATTTCCAACATCCTCGGTGACGGCCACGATGTCACTCGCACACTCCCAGGGAGAAAGAAGCTGAACTGGTCTCGTGACCTTTGCGTCGTCTGCTAGCCGGACTTTGCATGTTCTAACGTACCCGTTGCGTAAACAGTTCTTTGTCTTAGCCTGAACACCACAAGCGGTTTTCAACACTGACCTCCTCACGCGAACCGATTCAGGCGGCCCAGTTTCGAAAGTCCGGTCGCCTGCTCCTAGCTTCTGGCATTGGAAGACAATGTGGGATTTGACCGTTGCTATTTAAAAATGGGAAAGGTTCAGCGTGTTCAAATTTATTCTCTCAGCGATAATAATTTTAGGGAGACCTGGAATGCAACGTTTTCGTAACATATGGGCATGTAACTACTGCATGTAATACGGCCCTCCAGGAAGGTTTGCGCGACAGTCCTCTTGTTTGCAACTTTCGGTTGCATGCCGGAGGGTGTTCCTTTGGGTGCACGGATAGTGCCGTTTCAGTACCCCAATATTCTTGTTTGGGTACTCGGACCATCTCATTTATGTACCCGTACGTTCTCGTGTGGGTGCCAGGATGACCTCGTGCCCAGATGACGGCTCTGGATTTTGCCTGAAGGCCATTTGAAAGTTGTCGACAACGGAGGATAAACGTATTTCATGTTCAGATATAAACAACGCAACTGAGAGAACAAGTTGCACGGCACGTTAGCAATCGGTACACGACTTCAGGTGCACTACCTGCGGGAATTTTGTCCCCGCTGCGGTGAAGTTGTCCCATCGCGTACTACAGAGTCAATTGCGCCGAGTCGTCGGAATATGCAGCAGATGCTAATGTATTGCGGGAATTGTTGATTAATGCACGCTGGAATACTGTCGCCCAAATGTGAAACGTCGTCGCCAGATTTGTGTTTTCCGCACCTTTGGCAAATGTAGTAGTGGCTTTCTGTTCTGTGTTGGCTCTTGATTAGTACGGGAAACCTAGTAGGCTTTTTCATCGACGTTTCGCAGAGACTTTCTCGGGATAACCATGAGGCCGTGTGGGAGGGGGGAGGGTGTGACCTGGTGGGAACAGGAGGGTCCCTTAAACCGGCGGTGAAATGCTTTTTGTATGTGAAACTCGCTGTAATTCCGCCGTCCCCTGTCATAACGCTTCTCTGGTCGCCTACGTTGGCATATATGAATCGCTTTGATTTTGGCTACCGTTTTCATCATTCAGAAATTTGCGTTTCTGAAGCAGACCTCGGACAGCTAGTGAATTAGGGCTGTTTTGCCCAGCCGTCCACAGCACGTCCATATCCAACTAAAACTTGTCCTATATTCAAGAGCAGCACCTCATTTACTGTGCCGCACTGGCAGTAGACTGTGCAGTACGAATGCCTTATATAATTTCCTGCTGCCCCACTTTCATCTTCCAAAGAAAAGCTCACTTTGAGTTTAAACTGAATTAAACAATGGAGGCGCCATAAAAATGCTCCTAGTACATGCGAAACATACTTCGACGGGGTGCGAAGGCAAATGTGAGAGATCTTACTACAAATACAAAGTTACCTAAACAAGAAGGACAATAGTAGCATAAAACCACCAGGACTGCATCTAAACTAGTGGGTACAGGCTACAACACTCGGATGCTTGAAAAATATGTCTTAACAATTTTACAGATAGTATCATATCTATGCTTCTGGTATTGTACTCTGGAACCGAATTGAAAAACACTATATATCTCAGAGAATGAGCTACTTTGAAATTGAAGTCTCAGTGCTTCTAAACAAGGATTGAGACAACTTGACAGCAAGGAATCATTTAACGCGCTTTAACGCCATAGAGTGAATGAGCTCATGTGCAATCTGTGTAGGTGTGTCAACGTGCGGTTTGGTAGCCGGCGTCCATGGCGGAGAGAAATCATCCCAACCCCTTATCCGCTTCCTCGCAGATGCGTACTTGAACACTGTTGAATTCTTCAAGGTGAAATATGTCAGAAAATTTTGTTGCGCAACTTCACAACACCATACACCCGTGATAGCTCGGATCGTTTTTTCAATGTCCCAGAAAACACAGTTGTGTTGGGATGAAACTAAAAAAAAACACTTTGGAGGTCGTAGCATGGAATGTTGGCCGCGGAGGCTGCATTTAGACGGAGGCGAATTGTTGATGCTCGTGTGCTATGAGATGTCCCTGCTCGTTAAAGAAACCCAGGTGACATAAATTTTCGGAGCCCTTCCCCGCACTATGGTGTTGCTCAAAATTATATCGTGGTTTTCAGACGTAAAACTACAGAAATCAATTTACGAAACCGTTTTCCAGTATTTCAAACATTCCAGAGGGGGTGCGCCCGGAAAACGCCACGTATATATACGATCCGTTGGCTCGAATATATTATTTGCCTAAATATCGTCGAGATAGAGCTCGCTCTATCGCGTACTCCTCTTAAAGGTGAAGCGTAAAAGTATTCAACATTTTTATTACCGTCGGACCTTTCCCCTGTAAAATTATCTCCTAGAGTGGCTTCCTATGCCCTTTCTTAACTTTTTGCTTCGATATAGCCTACGACAAAATTTTAAACAGAATATTCTTTTAAAGATTGCAGTGGTAGTTTCCGGCTCATTAACTAACTCATATCAAGTCATTTAGACCGCATATACGAGAAAATCTTCACACTAAAATATCAACCACCCTTCAGACTTCACAAGGTGCTTGACGTCCTTAACAAGCTTGTGGGACTGCAAGCTCGTATATCTAGCACAATGTCCAACAGCACGGCAATGTCAAGTGCTTTCTGGGTATATTATATAAGGTCTACAGTCACTAATACATCACCGAGTATGTGCTTTCAGTATTAGTGTTGCTTTAGGACTAAATGGCTACCTACACACACTATTCATACAAAGTTTAAAGCACAGCCGAATGTTCCTATGAGAATACTTTTGGAGCGTGCACTGCATTGGTGGAACAATATGTTTAACATGTTATCTATTTTTATAATATCATTATGTTATTTTGTCATTTACAACTCTACACTTATAGGGCCTTGATAATGAATTAGTGATGTCTAAACATACTGCATTACATTTGCAGCCGAACAAATGACCACCATAGGTGAAGGCATTACTGCGAAGCTATTTCTCTCATATGATGGCAATTACTCCAGCAAGTTCGAGAAAAGAAAACCAGGAGATAATATAACGGATTATTTCATAAAGTTGGCAAAGAAGGTAAGGCTAATTCATTTTATTCACGGGAAAACGCGTCACGTGGAAGCGTAAAGTGCATCTGGGCCTTGATAGTGTCACTAGGTCTTGACGTTGAAGCGCGCGGAATTTCAAGCGTTGAAATTCCAACTGCTTATTGGGCTAAGCTATACGTATCAAAACACATCACAGTGCGAGACAATAACAGTTGTAACAGAACATTTGCCGCTTGTCCGCAAAAACTTCTCAGAGGTGGAATGTGTTGTTTTGCATCTATTTGTCGCAGTACATTCTAGTATTATGCTTAACGCCTGCGTACAGCCTGGAAAGTACTCAAACCTACGCATCGGGCATGTAATGTTCGTGGAGACGTCATCATTCACCTGGCCTACGCATAGCAATAACGCGTGACACAACAAAAGTGCTAAAGGTGGTCCCGTGAAACAAAAGAATAGTACACTTGTAAATAGTGGAAATGAAGGAAAACGGTGAACATACTTTGGATTCCCTAAGAAAGCCCGGATTTTCATGTTTGATGAATGTGTAAACAGGTAGGTGCAGCAGAATAATTCCTGGGGTTTAGAAAATAAATGCAGTATACTGATTATTGGAAGAAACAATTGTGTGTAATATATGAAACCTTCTTCACTTCTCTACATAATATCCTGTCTGGTGGCCTGCTTTGGAATTCTCATCTTATAGATTTCCGCGGTGCACTTTCATAAGCAAGGTGGTTATTTTTTTCAAACTGACTCATCCAACACGAAAGTCATAAAGTCATGCTTGGAATCGTACAGGTGTTCTTATCGTGTATTTCCCGGCAAGTGCAGTAAAACCAATAAAATAATTTCTATGAAACTAATACATAAGGCAGGGCCGGGTATTCTTTCTCACAAAATGTGCACCTTTATTTTGGGTTATTGCAACCTTTATTTTGGCTTATTGCTACTCGGACTTTGTTTCTATTGCATTGTTAATGATACGTAATAGTATTTCGTTTGTTTTCGCATTGCAATGTTATGTAATGTATGTGGTATTGTAACGTTATTGTATTGTAATAATGTCGTGGTTTTGGTACTCGACTGCTGACCTGAAGATCGCGGGATCGAATCGAGGGCGCGGCCCTGCATTTAGATGGATGCGAATAATTGCGGCCTATGCACAGTGCGATGCCACTTGCACGTAGAGGGAAGCCAGGTAGTAGAAATTTCTGGAGCCCTCTGCTACCTCGTCGCTCATAATGATAGCGTGGTTTTGGGACGTAAAAACCCGGGAATGAAACCCCGTCTTCTGGCGAAGCTAATTATTGGTTACTAACCGTCGGACTCCGCTTCCTCCCTAGGTGAACTTCTGTTAAGCATTGGTAAATCGAGCGCTAACCCGCTATTGTAAGCAGTGTACGATTTAGGTAGTCGAGCAGTTGAATAAATCAAGGACATTGCTGCCATGCGTTAAACAAGTATTGCGCGTGGTTAAGAAAACGCCCATCAAAACAAAAGTTCTGCGTTGATCCATCATGCTCACATAAACAAGTTTCTGTTATGAAAACCACAACGACATCATCGTTTAGCTCTTAGTAGCTGGTGCGATTGATAAAATGCGCATGCATCTTTGTGGCATGATTACATGCGAAGTGTTGGAAGCAAAAGCACATGTAGGATCGCCTCATGTACGCTTTGCGAAATCGATCCTTAGTTTGTAGAACTCCCCATAACCTCTGCGATCCCGCGTGCTGCTTCTCGTGCAGTCTATGAGGCCCTGAACTTGCTTGTGACGTGACCTCAACTCAATCGCGGTCGAACTCCTTAATGGGGTTTTGCGCTTATGGAGTTCGAAGAAGTCCTCTGTTGTCAGTGAGAAAGTGGTTTAGGCTTGCTTAACTCCGCTGTATGCACCAGAACTTCGCCCTGCTGCCCAATGTACGGCATTTGCGCATTATATTCTTTCTATACTTTTTCCATGTGGCACTAAATGTATCCTCGTGAAGAAAACGCTCAATTTTCGTTCTTTTGTTTTCTAATAGGCGGAAGACCATTTCCACACACAAAAAATAATGGTAAATTTCACCGTGAAGGAAGTCGTGAATGTAAGTACGCGGGTAAATGAAGCGCGGATAGTGCGAGAACTTTTCAGTATTTGCCTTTTCACTAAATCTATTCTGCCATAGAATACGCAAATCCAAGGGTACACTTTTTTCGGATCATGAAGGAAACTAAATCTTTAAGTGTGACCACTTAATTTTGAAGTACGTATTTCCTATGTGCGGGAACTTAATTATGAGGTACCCGACCGCCTGTTCAAAAAACAGCATTACTCATTTATTACACGATAACATTCGCAGTTTCCGTACTGGCCATACATTTTCGTTATTTCTCGTGCATTTCACCTGTGTAGTTAAACAGAACCATTCCTTAAGCTTCGAGGCAATGTACGAGCCTCATATGAGACACGTACATTTTCACTTTCGAAAGCAGACCTTTTCGCAACTTACTGGATGATCCGTGAGTGGCAGCTATTCATGTCTGCATGGCTCGTACATGTTTACTAAGATAATTGGAATTATTAGGGTATTTATGAATCATTTTAAGGATACGTCCAATGAACGAACTTTTCCGCTTTGAAGCATAAATACAACGATTGCACTTGAGACATAATATTGATTATACGAGGAAAGGGGAAACGGAAACTACCCGAAAATTTAGTGGTTAAAACGACCTCGAACGCTTCATTGATGGATACTGGTGCAACGGATTATTCTTTAGGTTCTACTTGCTTTTTCTCTCTAAATGTTTTTAGGGGGCCTGTGTGTTAACACTTCGTTCAGTTGCAGATAATAGGCGCTGTATTTGCGTTCTCACTCGAAGAATGTCTGACATACAGACATGCTCTCCTACGTTTTCTTACTCACATTCCCGTTTCCTGATCTAACTCTATATAAAAAAAACAAGACGCCAGAGAACAAACCAAAACGGAGCACGTGAAAATTACTCACAATATTGTGCGTGATTACGGGTGCTACGGTTTGCACTCACAGCAAACAAACGAGATAGCCTTGACAAGTTCCGTCACGTTGATTTTCACTCGACATCTCAGTAACTCTGGAGACTTCATTTTGTTTTGTCGAGAGCTGGACGTCCTGAACATATACCTGGTTCTACGACCTCGGCACGGAATATTGTAGTTGTATTATATATGTTCGTTAAAATTGAAGACAATATTTAAGAACATTGGGGACCTTGCTTTCTGTCACGAAATACGCAATGATATGCCTAACAGCTCAAAGAAATTCACAGCAAATATTAGGAACTTTGTACACAAATAGAAGATGGAGACTACTGAACATAGGTTAGATGTTTATAATAGAAAACATGAATAGTGGATAATACAATGATAATCAGTTTTCAAGAATATAAATAGGTCAATTATCCGGAGTGTATGTGAGATCAATAATTCCATCAAGTTGAACAAAGGAACCAGCGTTTTTTAATATAGACAAAGCATACGGGATGACGCTGCAGCCGTGGGTGTTATGAAATTCTAGAAAATTTTGTCTCACCACTTTTCATAAGCTAGCATAATACATCGTTTAATAGATGTCACAAACTCTAGAAACTGGTGCTGTGAGGCGTACGTATTCGTTAGCGTAAAATTTTAAGTATGATTGTGTTAAGTAAGCAAACCTTCTGCAACAAAATTACTTATGTGAACATACACTACAAAATAATTTCAGAGAAGTGATTTACTCGT
>JABSTT010001971.1:0-58190 GCA_013339685.2 Hyalomma asiaticum
TCTGGCCCAGCATTGAACCGCATTGTCCAACTGCGGAGAAGCTTACTGCTCACTAGCTCACATGCTCTGCCAATGTCCTGCGTTACGTGACACAGAGTTCAAGCAAAGAAGAGGACTGGGAGGAAGCCCTGAGAAGCGGCGACCTTCGGTTCAACTTCGGGCTGTCCAGAGAGCCTGCGAGAGGGCGGAGGGCCACGGTCTTCCTGTCCCTGCGTGGAGCGGCCCGCAACTGCTACAGGATCCCCCTAGAAGGGGAAGCCCAACTGCAGTTTCTCAGGACCAAAATAAAGTTCTGTGCCTGCCTGCCTACTACTATATGTGCTTCTACAGCATAACTTTCGGGCAACGCGCAGTACTCGGAACGCGCAAACATATCTGCTTAGTCGAGAAAAACGACTCGCTATAACAGGATTTCCCACGCACGTCGACCTGACTTTCAGAACAGTTTAACAAAGCATGTCGTCCGGGATGTCGCGAGCAGCAAAACTAGGTAATCTCGGACATTCTGAGACCAAATACTGTACGAAATAGCAACGCCGGTAGAAATTAACGGGCACGAAAGGCTTTGAAAGAAGGTACGTTTCACAATACGGAGCCGCTGCAACCGGAACGGCCAAGCGTCGCAGGTTCGACGCCGAACCCCCTCCCCGCCTTTTTTAACCCTTTGTTATACTGCTCGAGATAACGTCGGTAGAAGGGCCTGGGGATGGTTGGGTACCTGAAAGGCTTTCAGTCATTCAACTGCCGTTTACAACTCACTATATACTACACCAGAACAAGATTTGGCCTCCTGGTGAAATACTTGGCCACACCTCCCACACGGTGTCTACATTAAACCCTCACCCTCGGGTGTCCAGCAGCTGCAGAACATCTATCCACGGCGGCGGTCGGCTCTGTGAAGCAGCAGAGGGCGGTAGTAATCACTGGACCCGGACAGGCCGCCACTGGAAACTAAACATTGGAACGTTCAACGCAAGATCCCTCTCCAGCGAAGCTAGATTAGCGGAACTACTCGGGGAACTAGAAGGGGTTAGTTGGGACGTCATTGGCCTTAGCGAAGTTAGGAGAGCAGGTGAAGCTTACATAGTCTCAAACAACGGACATGTCCTCTGCTATAGAGGATTACCCGAAAAGAGAGAATATGGCGTTGGGTTACTAATTCACAAAGATATAGCGGGCAACGTAGATGAATTCTACAGCATTAACGAAAGGGTAGCATGCGTCGTAAGTAAAACTTAATAAGCGGTATAAACTTAAGATAATCCAGCGATATGCGCCAACGACGATCTACGACGACGAACAAGTAGAGCAGTTCTACGAGGATATCGAATTAGCAATAAAGAAAGTAAGGACACAATACACAGTAGTCGTGGGGGATTTCAACGCACAAGTAGGAACAAACAAAGTGGAGAGCAGGCGATTGGCAACTACGGCGTCGGCCGTAGGAATAACCGTGGGGAAATGCTAGTACAATTTGCCGAAAGAAACAGACTCCGCATAATGAATACGTTTTTCAAGAACACAATAGGAAGTGGACGTGGAAAAGCCCTAACGGGGAAACAAAGAATGAAATTGACTTAATAATGTGCGAACAACCTGGTATAATTCAAGACACAGAAGTAGTGGGGAGGATAAAATGCAGCGATCACAGATTAGTAAGGGCAAAGATTTTAGTTAACCTAAAGAAAACAAGAACTATACTAGTTACTAGAAAGAAATGCAATCTAAAGGTAATCAGAGCGAAGAACGAAGAATTTAAAGTCCCCTTAGCAACAAGTTCGAGGCCTTACGCCAAGACGATGATTTGGAAGAAATAAAACGATAACGAAAACAATCCTTGAAACAACGATAGAAGTCGGGGTAAAGCAACAAAGCAAGTAACAAGTAAGTTGTCCCAATCTACCAAAGACTTAATAAAAAACTCCAACAAATGAAAGTAACTTCATCAAAATATAGAATTCGCAGAACTATCGAAATTGATAACTAAAGCGAGGCAAATAGATGTAAGAAACTTGAGAGAAATAGAGAAAGCAGTAGAGAAAGGCACCAGCATTAAATCGGTCGAAGAGAGACTGTACTTGGGACAACACAAAATGCATGCGGTAAAACAAGGTAACGTTACCAACAATTTCAATGAAATAGTAATGATAGCAGAAGATTTTTACTCTGAACTGTACAGCTCTCAGACAGACCATACAACCTCAATAGCAATAGAATCAAAGGAGGACACTGAATTTCCACGTATAACCGCTGACGTAAAAAAAGCTGTCAAAGGCATGACCCACGGTAAAGCAGCAGGTCAAGACGGCATAACGGCCGACTTGATCAAAGACGGAGGAGACATTATACTTGAGAAACTTGCATAGCTCTTCAGGAAATGTATCAAGACGTCTAGTGTACCACGCAGTTGGAAAAATGCTAATCCTAATCCGAAAAGAAAGGTGACATAAAGGAGTAAAAGAGTTACAGACCAATTAGACTACTCCCAGTAATATACAATATATTTACGCAAGTAATTTCTACTATGATAACAGAAACACGACTTTAACCAACCAAGAGAACAAGCTTGTTTTAGGAAAGGTTACTCAACAATGGACCACAGCCAGTCTATCAACCTAGTAATTTGAAGTACGCTTAATATAACAAATCCCTTTATATGGCGTTTATAGACCCTTTTCGTAAAAGGGCGCCTCTAGCGCCAAACGCGCGAACTATAGCCAGCTGCCATGATGAGGGCACCCTAGCAGACGACGCGAGCCTCAGCGAATGTCACACGCGAGTGCGTGACATTTCAGCACCGCTGAATACTGAATTGCTCCTGCTTGTTCTTGGGGTGCCTTATTGTTCGAGCCCGTTGTACGATAATCCAAACGGGCCACATTCCGACGTGCTAGCGTTGAGGATGCCGTGACGAGAACAGTGAAAAGGTTTTTAATTGGAAACCAGAGGAGCTGTGACGCACCACACGTGGTTAGAAAAAGGTGCGCATATTCCCTATCATTATAGTGTAATGGCCGTGAAGATAAGTTTGTGATTAATGATATGCAAACTGATTTGTTTGGCTACAACCTTATAGATTACTGGCCAAGTTTATGTCCACAGACGACCGCTGTCACTCAAAGTGGTGTGGCACTTCAAGCTGATCTCTTCTAGCCCAGACTATGTGAACCGATTCCTTGTTTATTATAACGGGCGGAATGTCGGAAGCTTTCCGCACGTCACAATGTTTTTCATTACCTCTGAGGTCGGCCGACAGTTTTTTCTTACGGACAAGAACGAACTAAAGCCTAACCTGGTACGTCTCCGAGTTTTAAAAACTTAGTTGTAAACAAACATTTCCGTACGATAAATGAGTAAGAACAGACGCTGATGGGCTCTCGTTCGTAAACGCGCTGCACATAGGATAGTTTTATTGCGACAAGCTAAGGTTTCTTTTTTTTTCCAACATGCGGTGGATTGTGATGCGCGAGCCTGAAGGTTCACCAGGGCTGCCGGAGCCAAGGGCGATTGCAAATATTAGACGCAGAAAAGAAAAATAACGGTGCGTGCATTTTTTACGCGGTGACCGCAGTCATGAACAGTAACATGAATAACAGCACAGAATTTATCGATGCACACAATTAAGGCTCACAATCGTGTCAGGAAAGCGATTACGCAGATATTTTCGGCAAATGCCCTTGCAGAGTTCGTCACTAAGGTTAAGCCAAGCCTTATTCGGCATCTTAATTCTCACGTCGATTTTTTTTTATTTTTTACCTTCGGTCACGTTGCATAAGCTTTTTGCCAACAAGCTAGGCGGGCAGTGATCCATGCCGTTTGCAGGGGCCCGGGAAATGACTAACAAAAACAACCAAACTATGTTCCATGAACTTTACTGAAAAACACTTCTTTGCTGCTGGGGCAGCGAACGACGACCCTCGAAACAGGATGGTGCCTCCTCGGTTTTCCCTGCAGGAGAAAAAAAAAGCATCCGTAAACGGTACGGAACACAAACGTCGCCGCGTATGCATACCATCGCCAGCATGTTTATGTGCACGCGCAGAATGGTAGCGACTCACCTTTCTTGTTTCTAGGACGCACGAAAAGTTGATGTCGCGACGCACATGTCGCCAAAATGCGGCGAGCCCTTATTAACGTCCCGGTAGTGCCAGGTGTCGATGGTGCACGCTGCCGCAGACGTTGACGACACACACTTGCAGGTTTATCATCGTCCTGCGACCGAGCCACTCTGCCCGGCCATTCCGTTAATGGGCACAAAATACCACTCACTGTAGAGGAGAAGGGCTTGGCAGGCACGAACACGCTGCACGAAAAGCACGTTCGTAAATACAGACGATGAGAATTCGGCGGATCATACGGGAACCAGCTGCCACCGCACTCACGCTTCGCCCCCGCTCTTCAGCAATTCCCTCATGATGGCCGCTCGCGAACCCAAAATGCCTTGCAAAACGAAACTGACGGAAAGCCCACCACCAGGTGCCGTATTTATGAAAAGGGTCTATAGACTACGAGAAAGCATTTGACTCCATCGAAATACAAGCAGTTCTAGAAGCTATACGTCGACAAGGGGTACCTGACGTATACGTGCAAACCATAAACAACATATACAAAGATTGCACAGCCACATTACTCCTACATGAGAGAACAGAGAAATCCCGATCGAGAGAGGTGCCAGACAAGGAGATACGATCTTCCCGATGCTATTCACCGCATGTTTAGAGGAAGTCTTTAAACGTCTAGACTGGGAAGAAAAGGCAATTCGGATAGACGGAGAATATCTCAGCAATTTAAGATTTGCAGACGACATTGTGCTCTTTAGCTATGATGGAGACGAACTACAAAACATGATTGATGACCTAAACCGGGAAAGTTAAAATTGGGCTAAAAATGAATAGGCAAAAAACCAAAGTTGTGCTAAATAGCCTAGCTAAAGAACAGGAATTTAAAATAAACAGTGAACCCTTAGAATGCGTGAACGAATACGTAAACCTAGGACAGTTACTAACAGGAACTCCTACCCATGAAAAAGAACTCCGTAGAATAAGGATGGGCTGGAGCGCATTCGAAGGCATTAGGAAATCGTGACTGGGAACTTACCGCTGTCACTAAACTGAAAAGTATTCAATCACTGTATTCTCCCAGAACAAACGTACAGTGCAGAAACGTGGAGGATAACAAAAGAGATGAAACAAAGGAGCACGCAACGTGCAATGGAAAGAAAAATGACAGGGGTAACGCTAAGAGATAAAAAACGAGCGTAATTGATCAGGGAACAGACAGGAGCAGCTGATATTGTTATATCAATTGAAAGAAAGAAGTGGGCTTGTGCAGGACATCTCATGAGGAGGAAAGATAACAGATGGACTGTAAGAGCGACGGAATGGACACCAACAGAGGGAAAAGGCAACAGAGGCAGGCAAGAGGTTAGAACGAGCGATGAAATTAAAAAGTTTGAGGGCGTAAAGTGGAACCAACTCGCTCAGGATAGGGTTGATTGGAAATTGTTGGGAGTGGCCTTCGTCCTGCTGTGAACCTAAATAGGCTGTTGTCGATGATGATGGCGACTTCCTAATGCGAAATGTGAGCATGTGTTAATGTACAAAAAAGTTCGACAGACTCGTGCGTGTTATGTATGAGTCCTATCAAGGATATGCGTTCGAGTCCTATAAAAGCTTGTGCGTTCAAGCCGGACAGGATGTTTAGCTGATCTGCAATCACTACTATACCTTTTCATTTTATTAGGTAATTGTGGATTTAATTTTATCTAACATTATATGCGTGTATTCGTGTAAGTTTTAATTACCCACTATTTACTGTGATTCTGTAATCGATCATGGTTCCACATTGATAATTGTTACAAGCACTTACACACGGCTGGGAGGCTCTGGTTCGCTTCTGGTCTTCCTTTGGTCCGTTCAATTTCGTGCCACAATAGACCTCTCCTGGGGTACGTCACGAAAGGGCCGTGACGTCAGCCACGTGACCCTGGCGCGCACGTGCGAACGGACTGGTTGGCAAAACATTGCAGCGTTCGGCGTGGTTGCATGCTGCCGTACGGGTGAACCGAGTTCGTACTTGTTTGTTTTGTGCGCGTTCACATGGCCGCTTTGACATGGTGGTTAGCTTTTGCGATGGAGGATATGCCAAACGGGCGATAAAAGGCAGTGGCATCGGGGCCTTGTTTTTTTTCCTCGATTTCCGAAGTCCAAACTACACAGTGATGGAAAGCCTGGGTGCGAGTTGTGCGCAGTGTAAAACAGCAGCCGTCGGACAGCAAGAGGATTTTTGGATTACATTTCATCGCTGGTAGGTGCTAGCCTGTTACATAGAGCTCCTAGGCGTTTTGTTATTTGTGCTTCCGCAGCATTTGTGAGTATGTATATTTTATCAACTCGGGTGCCCGGTCTCGATTTTCTGAGCTCCCGGAGTGGGTAGCTAACGTGTTTGCTAAGAGGACTAGCGTTGAAACACAAAGAAAAAAGTGTGAGCGCTTTGAACGCGCTTTGAAACGGAAGCATTCCTTCAGTAAGCGATAGTTCCGAATGCTGTGCAGATTTTCTCATTTCGCGCTCACTTCGCTGTAACTTGCGTCGGGCTGGCACTCCAAATGAAAATTTTGTTTGTGTTTTCGGACGCTATAGCACTACCAGTCTCGCCTGTTTTCGACCGTATAAAAGTTTAGTTCCTGAGCAGAAAGAACGGAAGGAAATGCACATGAGCGCTGCAACTCAATCGGCCATGCAAGTACAGTGCGCAGTGTGGACGCTGCCTGCAGCTCGTAAGGCATGGCGGTGGTTCTCCGCGATGGTGTTTGCTTTGAAAAACATGCATTCCATGCCTGGTTGGCAAAAGTCTGTGTTCGGCGTGGTTCCATGCTGCTGTACGGATGGACCGTGTGCGTACTGGTTTTTGTGCGCGTTACCTGGCCTCTTTGACATGGTGGTTAGCTTTCGCGCTGTAGGATGTGCCAAACGCGCAACAAAATTAAGGCAGCGCATCGTAATATTTTTTTTTCTGGATTTTCGAATGACAGCAGTCGACGGAAAGCGTTGGTGCCCCAGTTCGAGACAAGCACTAGATGCACGTGGCCTTTCACTAAGCCGTACGCTTTGAGCGATCAGTAACGCTCCATGGCCTCTGCATTGTACGGGCCAGGCATGCTCGCGAGGTACACACACAGCTGAACGTTTAGTCAAGGTTTTAAGGTCGTTCTTCCATTCCGATATGGGCGCGAGGGCCACCACTGGAGAGGCTGGCGCTGCGGTCGTTCTGACGTGCAAAGTTGGATCACGTGACCCCACGATCCCACCTCGCGCCGAGCCTCCTCCGAAGCGGACGGTTCACGCATTTCACGCGCGCTTCAACAGCCATTCGCCAGCGGTTTTATCTACAAACATCGTCGATTGGCGTTTATTTCACGTTCGCGGACACCTAGCGACCACAAAAGCTGAAAAGTGCGCTCGGAGTTATTGGAAACTTGGTATTTTCTAAAAAACGTCGTCTGCAAAATGAACCCAGCCAGTATCACTTCTTCCCCTTTTACACCCAGGCCATTAACCAGGCTAACATCTCCGGATTCATCAATAAAATATTCTCTCTCTCTCTCTCTCTCTCTCTCCCCTTTTACACTGCAGACGACGACGTGGCCAGCTTCAAACATAGATTCTCCTTCTATCAGCAGCTGCTGGGTGTCATACGGCTTATCGATGAAGGTGTAGATGCTGGACACTGATAGTTTCACTGAATCATTTAGACCACAATAAGTTACACCTTGCAGCGTACTAGTGCAAAGGGACTCCGGAACGTTTTTCGGAGTGTGTGTGTGCCGGGGGGGGGGGGCATTTATTGTAGTCTTTGCATGTTGTGTTGATTATTTTGTTCTCAGTATTTGTCGATTCTAATTTATTTAAAATGCATATTATGTATTATTATTTACTATAATATTAATGAAATCAATTATTGTTTTAATTCATTTTAGCCGTTTAATATTTTACATATTTGCATCATCGCTTATTTCACATTGGTATACATTTCAAAATGTTTGGGACTTTCGGAAGTACTGAAAACTTGCGGCACACCGCGCAACCCACGTGGTTGTGTGATCCAGTGTTTTGGAAAGCACTGCACCACAGAACCACCAGCTTAATTGATTGACTGATTTGTGGCGTTTAACGTACGTTAAAAACCAGCTTTGATTATGAGAGACGCCGTGTTGGAGGAATCCGGAAATTTCGACCACCTGGGGTTTTTTTAACTACCACCAGATTGAAAATTCTTGTCAAAAACTTTTATTTCCGCGGAAACGGTTGGAAAGTGGGAGGGGGGGGGGCCGAGCCCCCTCTAGAAAAATGGTAGGGGGGCGACCGCCCCCCCCCCCCTCGTTCCGGAGTCTCTGCTAGTGCATTCAAATGAGTAAACTAATACGTCCGGTCTTACGCTGTATTTTCGATCGCTATTGGCCCCTTCGTGCAAAATACGGACGGGAGTCATTCGTCCAAAAATGCAGCCATGAACTGGTTCGACAGCGATCGAAAATCGCCGTGTGACGACCGTCTTGAATACGCGGGAAAAATAAGCAACAGAAAGAGAAGCAACGGACAACTGTGCTCCAGGCTAGTGTCCTTGGGGTCATACTGGCGAGAATTTAAATTGTGATCAAGCCATAGCGTCCTAAGGTGAATCCCCTGTTCAAAAATAACAAGGTTTAATGAGGCGCGCATGTGCGTATGTCGTGTGTACACCTTAAATCATGTGAGAAAGGTCGACGTCGCAATTGAATGCAGCTCTATGCCTGCTGCTTTCCGCAAAAATGAAGGAACCACTCGCATCGCGCTGCATAGGGGTATGCGTGTTCAGCATGAATACAAATTTGCTAATTCGATTTCTTCTTGTCAACGGCGGTCCCTTTGTTGATGCAAACATACAATGAATGAATTGCACGAGAAACACGCCGCACGCGGCAGATGGCGCCACGGCAGATGGCGCCACGGCAGATGGCGCCACGGCGCCACGGCAGATGGCGCCACGGTTCCGGCAGATGGCGCCACGGTATGTCCTCGAGGCCAATAAGTGGGAAGTACGACATTTAGACACTTGCGTCGCTGACTCTTCGTGTGATGGAGACGCGCTATCGATCGCACTAGGCGTCCACGACGCTATAGCGAGTCACCGAACTGGGAAGCTGTGGATGCTACGAAGCGGTGGCCTGAGAACTGGTGGGAAACACAAGCACCACAACAGCCGCCCCACCCGGGCGCTACATGATGGGCCATCAGCGGTGCATTCGTGAGGATTCTAATATGCTGTTTTTTTTCGTTGTTTATTTCTTGTTTTCTGCATAAGGTTTCCGTTTTCCTTAATTTTCTGGCCCAATCCGGCTTTTATCGTCGATATCCCGGTGCAGAGGGATGTGGCCTCAGGAATCATCACCATCATCATTGTCTTGGTCAAGATGGCGGCCGCAACGTTGTACACGTCGAAAGAAAATACCCGCGCCTACAAAATACTTATTGCTGCGAAATACAGCAAGTTTGACCTCAAGCTATGTTACCAGGCTCCCGGCATTGAATACGGTGTCACTAACACCTCCCAGAGCTTTCTGCGGAAGTTCCCGCTCGGCAAGGTACCGGCTTTGGAGACGTCTGACGGGCAAGTCTTCACCGAGAGCAATGCCATTGCCTTTTATGTGTCGGACGACCAGCTTCGTGGTAAAAGCCTCCTGGAACAAGCGCAAGTTATCGAGTTTCTCAATCTCGCCGATAGCGAAATTATTCCGCCAGCTTGCACGTTGGTGTCCCCATGCCTCGGCACCATGCCGCGCAGCAGGCATGCTACGGACTGTGCCAAGGAAGACGTGAAGAAAATCCTGTCGTACCTCAACACGCACCTGCTGTCAAAGACCTACCTCCTTGGTGAGCGCATATCTCTCGCTGACATAGCAGTTTTCACGGCGCTCGTGCCACTTTACAAGCTTGTGCTGGAGCCTGCATTCCGCGCCCCGTATGCTAACGTCAACCGATGGTTCGACGCTCTTGCACACCAGCCCGAGTTCCAGGCAGTACTGGGAGAAGTCCATCTATGTCAGAAAATGGCCCAGTGTGATCCTAACCCATGCGCTGGAAAGAAGTCAGCGAAACAGAAAGATGAGCCAGAAGACGAAGTGGAACCAAGAGACGCTCCAAAGACGGACCCTTTCGAAGTATTCCCCAAAGGTACTTTCAGCATAGAGGACTTTAAACGCTGCTACTCAAACGAGAGTGAAACAGTCTCCATCCCGTACTTCTGGGAAAAGTTCGACAAGGAACATTACAGCATCTGGTACAGTGAGTACAAGTACCCTGATGAGCTAACCCAGGTGTTCAGCAGCTGGACCTTGATTTCCAGAATGTTCCGGCGTTTGGACAAGATGCGAAAGCATGCATTTGCCAGTGTCATTATCTTCAGTGAAGGCAAAAAGAACAGCATTTCTGGCATATGGGTTTGGAGGGGGCATGAGCTGGCATTCGAACTTTCAGAAGACTGGCAAGCCGACTACGAGTCATACGATTGGAAGAAGCTGGATCCTGATGCACCAGAAACAAAGAAGCTAGTTGATGAATACCTGAAGTGGGATGGCGACTTCAATGGAAAGAAGTTTAACCAAGGCAAAATCTTCAAATGAGCCCCTTTCACACTGTTGATGCCGAGCTTGAATATACCAGCAGATTTATCTTGAATCTACCTGCAGATGAATCAGTGCTCCCTTTCTCGCATAAGTTGTTCCACTAACGCACAACGAATACCAACACGGTTCTGTAGCTCTCATACGTGCGATGCAACAGCATGATGTAGAAATGCATGTGTCATTGCAGTGCATGACCAATTTAGAATACTTTACTGCAATGTGCAACATTTTTCAGGTAATAATGTTTCTCTGAATGACAAGCTCTGCATGTTTTGGAAGTAGAAAATTTTATGCCCACTACAATCAATTTTACATAAGGGTTCAAGCACCTTATTAAAGTTTTGTATCAACAACTTTCCATGCATTCCTCTGCCCAGAGAGCTTTTAATCTAATTTCTAACTTTAAATTATTTGTCCTTAGCACTCTGGCCAAAACCAGAAATTCACCCTTGACAACAGTTTTTATGTTATGCGAACTAATTGGTGCCTTCTGAAATAAGTGTTGAGTCCAGGTGTGCAGAGTTGTGCTAGCAGCCAATTCGTGTTCACTCAGTAGCTTCCCTAAATCTTTTACTTTCGTGGACAGAACAAATATAAAGCCTTTTGGAACTGCACTGAGCCTTTTTATGGATATTAGTGGATTGCTCTGTGTCAATGGGTGCTTTGCGAAAATTGTTACGCTGGTTTAGCCTGCACTGTCGTCAGCATCGAAAATATGAGCTGCAAGTTGTTGCAGGTGTGCCTTCTGGAACATAAGGTACTCTTACGAGCATTTACGTTTACCATCCAGGTTTCTGAAGTACACGTGATGTGTAGGCATTTCTAGTGGAGATATATTTTGAAAGCTAGCATTCATGCTTGTATGAAGTTGAGTGAACTTATTTTTCCCACCTTGTATAATTAGTTCTGGACAATCACAACAGATATCTCCTTTAGCAGTTGATCTGTGTATAGCTCTGTAGTACTCTGTGAATGGTTTGTCAAGCCTGTGAGAAGTGCTGTTGCATACCAGAAAAACTTTTCGTTAATGCAGTGGATCATTTTGATATAGCATTCTACCAAACATATACGGTCAAAAGATGCATATATTATGGTATCTTACGTAAAAAGTTATTTCCTGTTGACCGTAGACTTCCATCTCGCACACTGCTTGTTGTTGCCTTCACTTTCCAATTCGTCTTCTCATAAGCTAAACATAAGCAGCAAATGTTGGAGCCGTTGTAAATAATAAATAGGTTGCAGGTATCAGAAATTTCAGGTGAAAGTATTGCGAATATAATTTAGTAAAGGAATAGCAGGAGGAAAGTGCTCTAAAAGGAGCTGTTTTCTGCCACCTAACAAACACTAAATCTTATGCTCTCATGCGCCAAGAAACGCCCACACATTTACTGATGCTTTCTGGGGTTTCGCGTCCCAAAACCACCTATGATTATGAGAGACGAAGCTGTAGTGGAGGAATCCGGAAATTTCGACCACCTGGGGTCCCTTAACGTGCATTGCCATCGCACAGTACACGGGATTTGATTCCGCGATTCTGGAATCAGCAGCCGAGTACCATAGCTGTGTGCGAAATCCATTAATGAATAGCTGAGTTTGAAGTAAGGTATTTGTACTGTAAATTTAAAAATTGCGTGCACTTGCTAAAATACAACACATCCATTTTTCAATAATGGTAGGTTTCCTATTTCTGATAGGTGCATTTCGTGGAACTTATTGGTGTAACAGTGCCACAGCTGTATTTCTTTCGATTGCTTCGCGCTCACTTTTGCATGGCAAGATGACGTATTAAAAGAAAAGCATTTCCTGGCGAACTTGAGCAACTTTGAGCGTATCTATCTATCTATCTATCTATCTATCTATCTATCTATCTATCTATCTATCTATCTATCTATCTATCTATCTATCTATCTATCTACATCTTGGTGCTCTCCTGGCCGTCTCGTTCTCCCTACATACCCCAACAGGGTTCGTGCAGGTTTGGAAGCAAAAGATTCAAATGTGTTCAAGGACGCTGAAGGCCCTATTGGAGAATTTTCAACGCTCTTTTCTAAAGGTTAATTTTTCATTTCGTGTGGAAATGTCAGGTAATACTCATGGAAGGTGTCACACATTTAATGCACAAATAAATAAAGCATATTACAATGCAGACTTGCTTGTATTGTATACAAAAACAGTTCAACAAATACCACAACATAAATTTGTGCGTACCACATGGAATAGAAAATAGCTCTATTGTCCAAAATTTCTTGTAGTTCAAAAATCACTAAAGATTATCAGAAAGCAGCACCTAATAGCCACCCACTTCAGGGGAGCTGCAGTAGCTTTTGCAGAATTTCAAGCTCGACTGAATGTAGCTCACCCGCCTTTTTCTTTGCCGTCTTCCTCAGGCTATTTGACTTGACATTGTGTGTCAAACCACTTTCTGCCTCTGCTTTTTCAGCATATGTATTCGCAGATGGCATCAGATCAGCAGTTGATGATTCCAGATTTTTTTCTTCCGTTTTATGGCATCAAGCTATTCCTTTACGCACTGCTTCGTTCTCTGCTTTGAAGCTTCAAGGTCCCGCTTTTTCTTTGCTTCCAAGTATGTTCCATACTTTTGCCTAGCGGCCAACACAGCAATCCGCAGCTCCTTGGTGATTGGAATTTGTAGAATACCACCTGCCTCCTGAACTGCATTACACACAATCCGTTGTGAACCACATGAAAAGTCCCTCAGATTTTCTACACACCCGTCGGCTGACAGTGAACCTGCGTTGCCTGGCCATGACTAAGTACAAGTAGAAGTTCCACAATTTTTCGTAACTCTGATTAGCTTGAACTGAATTTGAGCAGGTCATAGTAGAATTGATCCAGTCCGTCAGCAATCTTGTCAAAATGCCTAAGTTCGTGCTTTTACTCGTTCAGGAGCTCGGTGTACTCTGCCAACACTGTGTCCCGAAAGTGGTCGGTCACACTACTTGCAGTGAGGAGGTTGTTCAACATCTTTGTGAAACCTGCGATGCGTTCATCTTGCTTGGAACGCATCTGTCATGGGTCCAGGAGGAAAGGTCCCTAACAAGTGCAAAATTCAAGGGGCTTCTTTCTAGAATTTTGTTAGTATATATAGCACTTATAAAAAACTGTTTACATTTCATCCGGAACTGAAACACATCCTTCGAACTTACTCGGGACTTCTTGATAATCTCCTCTGCTCCGTAGCCAATATCCACCCTTTCAAGTGGAACATGGTTGTCAGGATTACCAATATGAATAATTCGTTTGGAAGAAGGGATCGAATACTTCAAAAACTTCGTCTTCAGCTTCCTCAAAAGTTTCTAAATCCCTAACAAGGAAAAAAAAAACCATTGCTTTTATTTGTCTGGTACTCTATTAGGAAACGCTTCAGTGTCATTACAATACATAATGCAAAGTTCAACTTCGCTGGCAGGAATACATCACACCTCTGCCCGCTCAAGGTCTTAAATGAGACACATTTCGGCGGGTTCACGCCCTTATTTCTAGCAGCCTCAATGTACTCCTTCATGTCAGACCATACCAACAATGCTCTCAATTAAAGGGGCATTCCCAGCCACCGGCAGGTGAAACTTGACGGGAAAGGCGCATTGGCCCGTGACTGCCGAAAAGTTTTCCACATGCTGGACTGTCTTCAAAAGTGCGCTCAGACTGGACAGCAGGCAATCCAGTCCCCATTTAGTGGCTGAAACTCCCACCCTATAAGCATTGTGCCCTGTGAAGTCCACAAGTGCCCAAGTCCACATACTGCACTTGATAATTTTGTTGCAAGTGCTGCTGGAGGCCCTTGGAGAACTCCAGATTGATATTGGGACCACCCATAGGTATCTGAACAACCTCTGCAAGAGGCAATGACTGAAGGGTGCTTAGCAACTTTTCCTGAATATCATCAGTGGTAGAATAACCCATATAAAAGGAGGTATAATACCTGGTCGTCACCTTGTGAGAAGAATCCCAACACCGCACATGCACATTAACTTGCTTACTTTGCACGCAGTCATTTGCCGACTCATCAAAAAGTACAACAAACAATTCACACTGTTCTATCTCTCGCTGCAGATCCGAAAGAAAGAAAAAACCTCAGACTGGTGTTACGTTCGGCAGCACATCGACGAGAAGAGTAGGCGACGGCGGCCTAACAGATGGCTTTCCTGTAGAAACGTCTTCATAACGCAGCACGGAGGAACAGCGGCGGCTTTGTTCCCGCGACGCCCGTTCGAAAATTGACTCATCGCATGTCATGTGCGCATTTCTTCTCGCCACACAAAAACGCCTTGTCACTTCACTGTCCGGGGACATCAGCCGGAATAACTCCCCTGCTTGGGATGATCTCGTAGAACATGTGGGATGCGTCCACCTTCACTGTCCAAAGGAATTTTGGTGTCAGGGAGAAGCTCGCGCGCATTACAAGCGTCTTTTAGACTTGGCAACCCCTCCCGAGGCGTTGCGCTTGGTGCCTGCAACCATGCAGGAGGGAAAATATAGGCGGTAGCCTCACGTCACAAAACTGAAGCCAACAGTATTGGCCCAGAACGTGATTGAAACTTAAGGGGAATGGAGAAGACGCGAGAGCGCGCGGTATGCTTCAGTACTCGCAGTTTCCGAATCCTTCCAGCCCTTCCAGCTACCGCCGGGACGCCGTGGGCAAGGTTGCGGCGTCGAATCGTGGCATTTTTTCGAAGGCGAAAGTTTTTGCTGCCGATCGTATCTGTGTCAAAGAACACTGCGTCGAAACAACAGAAACAGCTGTGCATTATGCCACGGCGAGACTAACGGAAGGCGCGAACGCGCAAGGCGTGTCCGCTGCTTGGCCTTCCGGCGTTGGATCACGCCGTCAGTACGGTTAGCATCTTCATATGGTTCCGAGGGTATTTCACACGCACATCATTCCGTGTGTTAATATCTGGTACATGCCAGTCAACAGCGACAAAGCAATAAGGCCCACATACACAATGTTGATAGCGCACAGCGGTTGCTTTAGTTCAGCCGAAGCCCAAACGCGCAACGTTGCGTTGCAATCTTCCACTTGGCGCAAAGCACGTAAAAATATGCCTTGCAGGAAACGACCGAGGCGTAACAAACTTTTGGAGAGAGCTTCGAGCACACGCACACAGGCAGAGCAGCCGAGCGAAAAATTCCCGGCTACCAAACCGCTACCGGGTACCAAATCTCGGGAGATCTCGATCCTTGCATGACTCTGACGCAAAATGTCATGTGCTGGGCCACCACTGGTGGCTTCACGGAGCATTCGCTTGCCAGGGCTGGCTGCGTGATGTTCCCTCCTAAATTTTCTTCCTCCATGCCTATAGAACGCGGAGGCGCGGCAGCACACTGCCATGTCGCGAGAGGAGTCAGGTAGCGTTTCAGTGCGCTTCCTTGTGCTACATTCATTGCACGAATGTGCTTCGCACTTTTCAGATGACTTTTCAAAGACGATTCACCCGTGCCAGTCACATCGAAGACTTTGCCGCTAAGCTTGCACTTAGCCCGATGCGGACTCGTTATGTTGGGTGCAATCCACTGCCTGTAGTTGTCATGGTGGAGCCACGTAGCCTGAAACTTGCATTGTTGATCAGCACATCATTTCACGGAAGACACGATTATTTAAAAAAGCGTTGACGCCAAGGAGACATGGATACGGTAAAGCCAACTCACAGGTGTGACCCGCATGACCGCGTGGCTCGGCTTGGGCGCTCGCATGGCTCGGTGTGGGCGTTCGCACTGATCGCAGAGGGGGGGGGGGGGGGGGATGTAGCGAGTTGCGCGTCCGCGTAATCAGGTGTCGCCCCCGTCGAAGCGACGGCACCGCACCGCCGGCAGCAGTAAATAAACGTCAGCTAAGCCTTTAAACTGCCTACTTTAATTATTTGTACACCTTCAAATCAATTGGCATAACAAAAGAGTTGTATGAAAAGGAACATTAGCATCCACCCGTTTTGTAGCACAAGGATATAAGGAAATCTTTACGGATTTCTCAGAAATGAAAGCTTCTGAGAAATCCGTATGGATTTCCTTGTAGCCTTGTGCTATAAAACGGGTGGATGCTAATTTCCTCCCTTTCATAAACGTTACTCCACCTCGCGGGTTTACGCAGAACTCATTGCCAAGAAAAGAGCTGCCATTAAATTTTAAGTCACGGGAAGCGTATTGAGCATGAACGCTGAAATGTTTTAAATAATGAAACTTCTTGAATGGGTGACGACGAGCGAAAGTGGGCAGTGAGTACTAGAAGACTGACAGTAGCGCACGCACCATTCGACACTTGTGAAAGTTGCGCGGTGATGTTCAAATTAAGCTGCAAGATACTGGCACTGTGAACAGAGTCATACGGAATCTTAGCAAAAGTTCATGGACTGCAGTGGTATTTTTTCTTGTTACGGATTCGTGCATTTCTATGTATTTTTTCCTTCAGCGGTGGGCAGATGTACTCCGTAATGATGGGCGCCCAGTGCGAGACGTCCGACCGTCCTCTGATTCACGTCCAGCCCTGATTGTACCTCTGACCTCATGCACACCACTGAGTTTCCGAATGTAAGTGCTGGCACCATTACACCTTTCCACAAACCTCGAATTACCTCGTACCTGTTGTAACCCCACAGCGCTCTATGCTTCATTATTGCGGAGTTCCTCTTTCCTTTAACTATCATAGCTTTTTCTTGTACTTCCATGTATCTATTCCCATCATTTATCCATATCCCGAGGTATTTGTACTCTCGTACTCTGGGTACCTCCTCGCCCTGTATTGATATGGTCTGATCGTTGCTGTCATTGAATATCATCCAGCCGCATTTTGTCACACTAAATTTTAGCCCTAAATCTTCACTTTCCCGACCACATATACTAACCAGACCCTGCAAATCTGTTCGACTGTCTGCGAATAGCACAATATCGTCTGCATAAAACAACCCGGGGAGCTTTTGTTCTATCACTATACCTGCCTGTCTGTACGACAGCTTAAAACCAATATTGCTCATCTCCAATGCTTTCTCCATTCTCCTCATGTAAAGCATGAATAATAGTGGGGACAACGGGCATCCCTGCCTCAACCCTTTACCTATATCGACGGCCTCCATTCTACCATTACTCGCCATACCTTCCCATTCCACACATACTGTATTTTCACTGTATATTTCCTTTAAGAGCTCTATACAGTCATCCCCTATACCGGCCTCTTTCATTATGTCCCATAAAATATTCTGATTCACATTGTCATACGCACCCTTAATATCCAAAAATGCCAAATGTAGAGGTCTGTTCTCTTTTCCGGCTATTTCTATACACTGCGTAAGCGCAAAAAGGTTATCATCTAATCTCCTGTCGACTCGAAATACATTTTGGAGTTCGCCAAAAGTGAGCGAGACGGCACACGCCATGTCTGTGTGGCGCCTTCTCGCGGACATAGCACGAAACAAGCTGCGCGGCGCGTGGCCTCCGCGATCGGCCGCGCCGCCGCAGCCGATCGCGGAGGCCACGCTCGGCGTCGCGCCGAACCTGTCCTGTGCTACCGCAGGGTTTCTCTATGGCACAGCATGGTCGGGCAGTGACACTCACGGTGATCGTTGCAGTTATTTTCGATTTGAAACGCTGTTAGAATTTCTGGGAGGCCTCTCCGGCATGGTGAACACTTACAGCGAAAAGATCCAACCATGAGACAGCCTTGGGCGTCTAAAAACGTCGCAAACTGCCGCCCGAACGGGAAAAGCACGGAGCGAGCAGACGTCGCTCTCTTCTCACGTGGTCAGTTGAGGGGTGGAATCCGGTTTGTTTGAGACCGCGTGGGTAAAAGAAAAAGGGGTGGGGGATGACTTCTTGTGAAACCGTATGGCACCTGCACCGGCATCCGACACAGCCCGTGGGCCTCCCTCCCACAGCGCCAGAAACAATACGGCTCTGAACTTTCTGGCTAAGCTCGCGCTTGTACATGCCGTAAAGGACAGAAAAGCTCTCTTCACTCTTCATATTTCTGCTGTCTTTGTTACTTACCTTCCCTTCTTTCGTCTTTCCTTGCAAAAACGGAGGCGTATATTCTTGGTGATGGTTCACGGACGCATGTTCCCTTCATTGCGCGAAAGTTTGGCAATGAGAGCAAAATCTACAAGAGTCGTTTGGCAGCGTTTCTTTAAGCATGGAGCCGCCTGGGAGTGCTTACATACCTGGCGGTTTCTTTACCGTCGCGAACGGCTGGACGACTACGCCGGGATCAACGAAGACACCAAGCGAATAGCAAACTAATGCCTTCATAGCACCGTGTGGGTCGCAGTATTCGCGTCAGACAGCGATATGGGCGCCTCACAGCCCGGATCCATGCGTACCGGAGCTGACGATCGCGCTTCGCCGATGGGAAGCGGAAAAGATGAATTTTGCCGCCCGGAACTCTTTGAGAGTTCCGGGCGGCACCCGTAAGCGGCACATGTAGATGGCATAGCGCAAATGGAACCAGTCTTTAAGCTTTTTTTTTCGGTGTCTGCGGCAGTGGCCGTCACTGCCCCCGCTATGAGCGCCAGGCACGTAGCCAGGATTTTTTTTCGGGGTGGGCCCAAAAACATCATCATCATCATTTATTCACCCTTAAATGCCCTGTTCAGGGTATTACGTAAGGGGGGGGGGGGGACAGAAACATCAATAACAGCATGGTCATTATTAGACAATGCTTAAAAAAACTTGCCCGGGAATATAGAAGGCGCTTAATTATTGTTTGTTGTTGTTTTGTGGGGTTTAACGTCCCAAATCCAGCTCTGATTATGAGAGACGCCGTAGTGGAGGTCTCCAGAAATTTCGACCACCTGGGGTTCTTTAACGTGCACTGACAGCGCACAGCACACGGGCCTCAACATTTCGCCTCCATCGAAATGCAGCCGCCGCGGCCGGGATTCGATCTCGCGACCTTCGGATCTGCAGCCGAGTGCCATAACCACTAGACCACCGTGGCGGGGCGCGCTTAATTATTAGACGAGAAAGAGAACAGAGTGGAATGCAGCCCAAGAGGCGAGGTAATCCGAGATGGGAAGCAAGTTTTTTTGACACTGCAGTAAAGCTAGTGCGTGCGCATGAGAAAGAATACCTTCTAACCACGCAATCTGAACGAAGGGCCATATACAGAGCCAGTGACGGAAAGAGGAGCGACAAAAAGAAAAAAAAGAACCAATGCAAAATCAGGCGCCCACTTAGGGATGTGCAGGAAATTAAAAAAAATATTTGTCGGACGCTTTCTCTACCCAATTTCTCACACTTTGTCTCAACTACAGGCGTGCGAGAAGAGCGTGAACCACTTTATGGCAGCAATTCTTAAAAGAAAAAAAAACAGTCATATTCGCGAAAACAATTTTATTGAACCACAAAGAACCAAAACACGGATGCTTTCATGACACAAAAGATGTAGAACGCTAACATTCGTTTTAAGAAGCAATAATAGAGAATTACTGTATTGTAAAACCATTCACAATGTCATTCTCTATTATTGCTTCCTAAAACGAATGTTAGCGTTCTACATCTTTTGTGTCAATGCAAAAGAAAAAAAACAACCATGTAGCTTGGCCGAAAAGAGCGGTTCACGCTGCAATTTTCATGCGTCGCGGTTTCTCTGTAAACACAGCGATAACTTCGTTGACACTGACTTGCATCCGGTGAATGGACATAAGAGCCAGGCCATTAAGCCGCTCTTCAGCTGTTCGGTTCCTCAAATACGTTTTTACTCTTTTCAGTGTCGAGAAGCTGCGTTCTGCAGCAGCTGTACCCACTAGGATTGTCGCCAATATCTTGAGTGTGTGAACGTTCGTCAAGAGGGCTTTGTCGCATTCAGGCAAAGCGTCTGTCGCAGAGCGCGGAAGTTCCTCCTCTTGCATGGCTTTCCATTTAGTTTTCCAGATTTCCCATTCACCTTTTAGCGTAACGATATGCGCTGTTGTCATATCTTTGAGGTAAAAATCCAAGGCCGGCTGAACAGATTCAAATTTGTCCTTGCAGGCGTGCTTTAGCAACACAAATTGCAAACTTTGCAGTGTTTTTCGATGGTTTGCAAAGCGCCGTTTGAGGGAAGCATTCAGGTAATCTATCTATGGAATGAACGTGGCTCACATTACCCTTCCGCAGAACTACAAGCGACCCTGGTTACCCTGTTTGTTTACCCTTTTTACTCCTTCCGCCACGCGGGCGCCTGCCCCCACGACGCAGGCGGCGGAAAAAGGGTGGTGGGGTTCGCAGAGGTGCCAGGGGAATTGAACGGGTTAATGGGTCGTCGAAGCCGTCGCTTTCCATACCAAAGTCCCCTTTTCCAAGCTTTCATTTAGCTTCCGCCGTCCGGTCGTGGAAAAACTCTGCGTCAGCGGCAAAGCAAAGCCCCACGCTGAGCAGCTATCAGTTAAACAAAGCACCTGAATGCTCCCTAAGTTGCCGCCACTACGCGACTGTATAAATGACGCCCGCAGTATACCGCTTGCTAGCTCTGCAGCAACAAAGACACCGCTCCTCTCGTTAAGAAAGACATTTCCTCAGGGAATCCACCGGTGGAGTCAACGCTGTCCTTTTCTGTATGTCCTGTCATACTTTGCACTGTTACTTGAAGCAATCCAACTACGGAGTGCCCTGACCGTGGATGAGAATCCTCGTTTCGTATAATATAGCCATGGTCGCTTTTGCCCAGAAAATCCGACACAAACAAACCAACCACCTTAAACATAACTGATGCGACGAAGACAAGTCGTACAAAGTACGGGCAGATAACGTCGTTTTCTGTGGTTTCGAAGCCGTATGGCAACATTTTGTTCGTTCTGGTAATTTCGTTTCCAACAAGCTTGTCTTACATATATTGAAATGTCCTGCGTTGCGAAGTTAACTGTTTTTTTTTCCGCAATCCCAAAGCAGTAACTGTTTCCGATAATTGGTTTCAGTTGGTATGACCGTTGTGTCAGGAAGATTGATACTGTGGTCGCTATCTTGGAAATGTTCGGCTATCGGGTTGCGATCTGTTGCAAAATCGCAGTGGCCATTCCCTGCGCTGTCGAAATGTCTCTTTCAGATTTTTCGTTTCGCCGATGTAGCTCGCATAACATATTTGTATACAGTGCCTTGGGCTCTCTCCTTCGGTGAACTGCCTTTGGAAATATGTAGAGAACATGTGTTCGTAGGCTTGTGAGTCACTCGGATGCCTTCTTTTCTGACAATAGGGGCGATGGTTTGGCTAACGCTTCGGACATATGGGAGAGTGTAGTGTTCCTGCAGTGGCATTGATTCAGGAGCCGGACGCTGAATTCTCGGCAAGCGTAGCCGTGCTTTTGGAATTGAAGTGCTTTCGGAATGAAGGTCCTTGGGTAGCTGTTCTTAGTGAGTTCCTTGACTCTTGTTTGTTTTTCATTTGCTTAAATGCGCACGGCGCTACTTGTACTTTTGCCTCTATACCAGTGCATTAATGGTTGACTTGACGAATTTCGGGGGGGGGGGGGGGGGGCCTGGGCCCCCCTGCCCCCCCTTGTCTACGTGCCTGACGAGCGCCGTGGGTCACGGCTACCCGACCAGGACGACCCAAAAAGCGCGATCACACGCAAACACAGCTCGCTTCTTATCGGCGTTCGGTTGAAGAGTGGCGTAGTGCCACTAGGCCATGGGCAAGATTTCATGGGGAAAAAAAGAAAAAAAATTAACTCCATCTTCCCAAAGGAAACCCTGATGGGATGCGAAGCAGCAGCGTTGCGCACGGGTAGCGTCACGGGTTGAACGGCGCTAACGCGGTTGCTTCGCATCCCATCAGGGTTCCCTTTGGGAAGATGGTGTTAATTTTTTACGCGTGAACCGACGAGTCGGCGGTGTAGCGAGCGGCAGGTGTTGCGGGCGAACGGACAAGGCGGCAGCTGCGAGCGCGCGGCAGGCGAGGGAGAGTGACGTCAGCGCGCACTGCGAGGGGAGCGTGACGTCAACGCGCAGCTGCGGCGTGACCTACTTGGCACCGCTCCAACACCTGCGGCGAGGGGAGCGCGTTGCGGCGCGTTCGTGCGGACGGACGGAGGGACAGCCTTACACAGGCTAGTCAAAGAGCTGCTTCGCATCTAAAAAAATGTTGCAGTGGCTTAGCTCGGTTATGCCAGGATATACGTAGCGTTAGCAAAGGTTCAGCTGATTATTCTTAGCTTTCCTGGTTGTCTAGATTGTCTAGGATTAGCTTGATTGTCATGCTTACTGCTGCTCCAATGACACACGCGGTATACGTATTATGTGGCACATGTATATTTATTTTTGCTCAACGTCATGTTGCTTCTCTATTGCCACAAAGACGGCTCGGTGATCAGTGAAGTAACACGCTGCCGTCTCTATGGCCCCAACACAGTATTTGGAGGTGTCTGTCTGTCTCTGATAGACAAGAACAATGGTGCTTCCCCATTGGGTCGTCTGTGCAGTTGGAAGACTGGCTAAGTCAAGGTTAAGGTTACGGTCTCACTGCCACCATGACAGTCGTGGTTAAAATTTTCCCGCTAGGCTACGCCACTCGGTCAGGGTAGCGGAGAACGGAGAAAAGGAAATTGCGACCGACTCTGGGTGAGGAGGAGACGCGCTTCTGTGAACGTTCATACCAGCCGGGGACAGTACCCTTAGAAGCGAAGAATGGAACACAAAAAGAGGGGGCTGGGGGTCTAGGGGTGGGGGGTGGACACACTACAATGTTGCAGCCTTTCCTCCGGCTTCCTGTATTCTCTCCGTGCTCCCCCAGTGAGCGAGTAATTGCTGTCGTTAGTCCCACTCTCGGAGCGGTGTGCATGTCTGTGCATGCGTGTGCTTAGTCCGTCTTTTTCTTTCTTTTTTCTCTCTTCGGTTTTTGAAATGTGCCATTTTTTCCTTGAGGTCTGAGGGCGACTGCCGCGACTGTCCCTGCTCACGAGCGTTAGCTTTGTTCCCCTGCATGTCTGCGCGGGCGGTCTCTTCTTTTATTTCGCCTTCAACCACCTCTCTCTGCAGTGTCCAGAGTAAGCCTGTAAGGCATGACACTTGACTGCGTGAACAACAATGATTTTTCTGTTTTGAAAAGGGTACCGCAAGCATCCGAATTTTACAAAGCCTACAAACGGGCGTTGTCCCTGTCCTACGCGAAGAGGAAACTTGCTCAAGATATTCATTTCTACAACCTATAAGAAAAAGGCGCAACTTGCCGTTGCGTTATTCGACACGAGTCTTCGTATCGGTGCCTGTATGATGCACTTTCTTGTGTTCAAGTAAGCGTCCGACATGTATGCGAGGTATGCGTCCAGCGTTTCATCAGCACCCACCGCCTAAGCTACTGTATTGCGTAATTCGCAGAACGGGAAGCAAGCATAGTGCAAGCAAATAAATACCGCTTGCGTATCACTATATTCTCTGCAGATAAACGCAGAAGTAAAAAAGAATGCATTATGACTGAACTATCACTCAGTAATGTCACGAATATGCACATGTGCGCACATAAAATTTTCTTGCTGCATGGGCTTAGACACTTCCTAATATCCGATTGCAGATGTCTAGTTGTTCGGGCGTGTGTCCAATCATATCCGCAATCGTAAAACTATATATATCACTGACAACAGCTATAAATTCGCAGGTTGCAGGTGTACTGTCGAGATAAGTGTTCCGAAAATTAAATACTACATAGTAGCAGAAACAAGGAATCGAATAATGTCCTGTTCCGTTCCGGAATCGAGTAGTTATTGTTTGATTCGGTTTGTATGTGGCAGCATTCGATTCGTATTCGGTTATAGGTGTGAAGAGTTATTATTCTCGCGAACCCACCAAAGAGGCACCAGAAAGCGCTTATTTTCGCCATTGTCTCGCGCGAGTAAATAGGATCCGTCTCTCAGCGCCCTTGATGCCAAAAACAATTCTGGAAGGGAACCGACCAGCTCCTGAGACGGCCCGCTTCGCGCCTGCGAAATGTCCCGATCTCGTCAGTGACTTGTTACTACATCCTCCTTTGCTGAAATCACACATTCTAGGCGTCAGTGTGACTGTGCAGAAGAGAAAACGAAAAAAAAAGAAAAAAAAAGAAAAGAAAATTTGGAGTAGACGCGGAATAATTATCTGCTTTCAGTGTCGAGGGGCGGCCGCCGCGGCGGTATATATACAGCGGTGATGCTCGGCTGCTATAAGCAGAAGGACGTGGGCTTGATTCAAGTCGCAGTGGTCGCGTTTACGAAGGACGCAAATATGACAGAGGCCCATGTACTGTGCAACGTCGGTGCCGACGGTAAAGAACCCCAGGTAGTCAAAGTTTCAGGAGTCCTTTATTACGGCGTGCGTCATAATCATATCGTGGTTTTGGCGCGTAAAACTCCAGCAATTATACATCAGGGGGCAAGTCACTTTGAAACAAACGACGACAGACAACTCCAGCATTAGCGCCTTTCTCAGGTGGCGTACAAGGGATCGTTGAGCGCGTTACACTAAAGAGAAGCTGTTGTGAGGCACGCCGCACCGTGCACTAACGTATCAGAAGTCAAGCTACATCTGGGGCAGCTGCTGCGTACATGTGTTTATCGTTTCGTTTTCTAAGATGGTACAGCTTTCCGTTGCCGAAGTTTGCAGCTATAGCCCAAATGTGACACAGCAGGACAAATCGCGCTCGACAATAATTCAAGTGTTTCAATAATTCTACAGGCTTTCAGAAAAGCATTGTAAGAACTGACCTACCTCATGAAATAAAACGTTCATTTGCGAGACAGTGTTCTGAGCCTGCAAGCTCAGCGAAAGAATCACAATCTCAACGTATCACAAGAGAAAGGGAACTAAGGCTGGCGCTCTTTCGCATTCGACAAGAGAGCAAGGCCATGCTCACTCTCCTTGTAATGCATGCTTGAATTGCTTGACATAGCTGCGGCTTTCAAGAAGCATGAAGTGCACCGAAAGTTTGAGATCTAATAGAGCGGCTACCCAATGTGTACGTTTCAGCGCAAGTCTTCCTTATCTTGTTGGTCAGCGTGGAGGGAGTATTCTCGCCGATGAAGTTCGTTTTACTGAAACGGAGTTTCTCACATTTCGGAGCGTACACTCGACGACGTCCTGCTTCTGAGTTCATGCTCGGTCCCATGACACGAAGCATTTAGCTCGATCACAGTAGTTCGCTTACAAGGAAGTTTTCTTTTTGTCTGTAATATTTTTTATGCACACAAATAGCGTTAGAGCCGTTGTCTCCCCCACCCGCCCCCCGCACATGACTAGAACAGAACTTTTGTCAGACGAACGAAACAAGTTCCCAAAACAAAAGCACCTCGCTGCGGCATCATTTTATTCAAATGGTAACAATTTTGTGCCCCGTACTAATCGTAGCCTCTCTCTTTCGTCCCTATTGAGCGGGGCTACGGCTAAATGTTTCGCTACTTTTGGCAGAGGCGGGCGGACCTGGGAGGAATCGTGTCGTGGCACCAGTGGATCAGCGCTCCGTGCCGTGGTGTCTTTTGTTACAGCGATACGAAATTAAAACCATTCTGACTGATTGCTATCTGCGCCATTGCGCTGCCTTGAACATCACGGGCAACTATATCATATCGCCGCCACTATAGACAATGCTCAACGACGCCGAGTCCACGCGGCGTGCTTTCGTGCATTGGAACGCTCACGTTTGGCTGTGGTATCAAAGTGTAGCGGACGCACCCGGTAAGTCCATGTCTGCACACAATCATGGACCTGCCTCGTAACATTTGGCTCAAGCCCAATCTAATGCGGCATAGGTTCTCTGCGCACGCTGACTGCTTCGCTTTACTTCGATTCTCACGTTGCAAGGAAGTAAATTGTGTGCACGTGTCCGCCTCTTCCCACTGTGCGTTTTTCCTTTTTTGCTCGTCGGTCAAACCGGCGAGTGAGCCTCCCTTGTGAAGGGAGCGAAAGCCGCTGAACGTTCGACCTTCCATGCGGGCCCAGTCCGAAAAGGAGCGAAGAACGCCAAGACAAAGTTAGGAAACGTTCTGTGGAGAAAAGAAGATGGGAGGGGGAGGTTCCATTCCCAGTGCCGGGGGGTACCCTTTCACCGGAGTTGCGGTCATTCGCACGAGATAGTGTTTGGCGAACACTTATCGCACAACCGATATGTTACGGACTCCAGTTTCAAGTTTACTTCGCATTTTCCTTTTTTTACAGAAAAAAAAAGCTAAGGAAATGCAAGGGCAAGGAACAAAAAGCTGCACAGCAGCAGCTTGACGGGGTTCCTGCCTCCTTCGTTTGAAAACAAGCATGCAGCATGGATATAAAATACAGACAAAAAAAAAGAAAAGAAAAAGAAACATGCTGGGGGACTGCACTTTCAAGCGGAGCGCGTCGCGTGGGAACGGTCCCTCGCGTTGCCCTTCTGCGAATCCTGCGAAGTCTCGTGGGAACAGTCAATCCGGATCTTCTCAACGGCAAGCTACACAAAGGCGGCTTCGTATGCTGCTAACCATGTGTTGGTCTAACTTTCGGTTGCTGTCTCTCTCCGGCTGCGAAGCAGAAACTTGAGACGGACTCCTTTATGTCACTAATTTATATCAAGGCGCAACTTGCAGTTGCGTTTCTTGACGTAAATGTTCGTAGCGGTGGCTGTGTGATGCATTTGCTTGTATTGAATTTAGCATAAGTGTGCGTCCCGAGTTTAGAAATGGGAGGTAAGGCGAATAGTCGGGTGTCTCGGGGAAGTAGAGGTACTTGTCATCCGCGTTGCTAAAGGAACCGTCATGCCGCCCTGCACGTTCATCGGGAGTCTTGCCCTTGAGTGAACCGCCACATTTACAGTCAAAGAGGTGTACAACAGGGGGGTATCACTCAAACGCTTGCGTGTAACATATGCGCGTAAATTAATTCACGTGAGCAAAGACTGACTGCCCAAACGTTCCTTGAGAATCTCTTGGTCTCGAAGGAACCGCGAGACGTTCGCACAAAGACCACAAATTTATAACATCCTGCTCGCAGCACGCAAGGGAGGCTTTGGGCCCGAATATTTTGTAACAATCCCGCGTTTGCTGAATGAAGCGTTACTGCAACCTTTTTTTGTGTTCAGAGACTTCGCGAAAAGAAATGACGGGAAAGTCTGCTCGATCGATTTTCGAAGGTGCGGTGGTTACACGAAAAAGTGGGTGGAAAATGTGGAGGTGAGACCACCACACGAGTATGATGATAACGGAGATATAACACCATATATGTCAACGAGAATACTACCTTATCACACGTCTCAAAGCTTCACTGGATGTCGAAACACGCAACATTTGAGAAATGCTTGGAGTGCTACAGGTCACCCAGTCATCCGCACTTCCCACTAAAGAGAGCTTGCTCAATGCTTTTCTTTTTCTAATCGTATTGTTGAACCGAAGTCGCGCGCGTAGAATAGGAGACACAGTACTTTGCCTAACTTATCACGCTTCACCGTATGGAGAAAGTAACTTTGCAGATATCGTCGTACGAATCTGGAAAAACGGGGAAGGCGAAGGCAAGTTTTTTGTGCACTTCAAAATCGCTTGCGCGGTTACTGAGAGCGTTGAGCGGTGACTACGGAAGAGTAGGGGGCAGGGACATATGTTCATGAGGTAGGTGTGCTATTAGCTTATGCACGCAACATCTCGTAGTTCGTTTTTGAAGCACCCTCTTCAAAATAGCTTGTCACCCGTCACTGCACACTTCCACTGTTATGCCAAGGAGAGAGGGAGAGATTTTGTTCAGGTCATTGATATAGGGTGGGGCCCTCACTTTATATATACCTGTAGTGCCAAAAGCAGCTGCAACGCTGTGTGCCACGTGGCCATCTGGGCTTCAGGTCACGCAGCACAGCCTCGTAGGATTTAGATAGAGGAAATGGAAGAATGGCCAGAAGCTGAAATTCCAGCCTTACGTGAAATAACGTCGATATCGCTCCGCATCCAAGGCACTTGCGTGTGTAAAGGTAGGTTCGATGGTGTATAGGGAGCGCATATGCAGACCTGGAATTGACGGGTTTGTTTGTGAGCGATTGCGTCCACATGCACCCGTCGCGCAACCGCAGCAGTCCCGTCCGTTGGTAGTGCAACATGTTGCGCGAGGTGACAGCGGGTAGCTTTTCCACTCCTACGATGCTGGGTCTGGGTGCCGTTGTTGTATGTGGCGTTGAATGGTGCCACGAATGTCTTCGCTGCTCAAGCCTAGGGGACATCGACAGGTAACGGTAGGTGTGCACTTGCTGCGAGATCGTCGGCTGTTTCGTCGCGTGGCACACCACACCAAGGGGAAGCCGCCGCCCTTCCCCTGAATGCCACTGAAAGCGACCTCTCCCTCCTACTCCCTCCTTTCACTCCCCTTCCCGTGCGAGTGTTTCAGTTCTGGTTTCCTCAGACGAAAGACAGTTACCGTGCACTTCGGAGTCTCTACCGAAGTTTCTTTCCAAAGAATTTGTCGCTCAGTAGCGCAGACCACGGAGAAGTGGCAGGCATTGTGTCCTATTGGTTACATGTAGATAGCTCTCCTCTGTGCCCTCCTCTCTCACTCCCACTCCACCTTCTTTCATGTCAGCTGCTTGAGCTAGACAGACACTACGATCACCAGTAATAACTTTCCTTATCTCCCCATCTATTGAACGTGTTTCACAAAAGAAGAAAAGAAAGAAAAAACGTACACCCCTCGCGATGTTTTCGTCGGAGGGCTGCGGCATTGTCCAGATGTGAAGAAGGGGAGACAATGGGTGCCCGCTCGCGCCCAGCGGGAAGCAGTGAAGGGAAGCCGGAAATGGTTCTCCGAATTACAGTGTACTAGAAGAGGGCAGTGGGCTTATACCCCTGTCACACTGGACGTTTTAATGTCATTCGAACGCAATGACATTCGCATCGAATGACATTATTCCGCTGCTACACGGCGACATTTAACATCATTCGAATCGAATGACTTCTGAAATCGAATGAGTTCGAGCAACACATTCGCATTCGCACTGGGACCGAATGTGTACTCTCTACCCCAGAGACAACGTAAACGTGCGGCACTGAGCATTCCTAATTTGTGAAACGTCATGTGAAAATGGTATTACCTTAGCGCGTTTGCCGATATTCATCATTTTAAAAAGAAAACAGCCAGGCAAGCCGTAACAAATTGTGTTTACTCTCGACATCAGCGGCGTCTGACAGGCTTCGGTATTTCGCCACAGGATGCAATCGCGAACGCCGTTTGCTTGAGCGCAGCGCTTATTACACTGCGTCTTAATTTACGTCTGTGTTTCTCATTAACGCGCTTTGCTTGCAAAAACAGGAAGTGAATGGTTCGCCTGCTGCAAGTCAGCGCCCCCTTTGGGCGCTGCCGTATCAGCTGCAAATTATTCTGTTGGTGTAATTCAGTGAAGCAAAGCCCTGGGTTTATTTTAAATAAAACAGGACGACTTTTCAGGCACTCTGCGCTTACGCTCTGCAGCTTTTATTAGGTCCAGTTCCTTTGGAACTATCGTCACTGATATCGTAAACGAATGACATTACTTCTTCGTGTGTAGCACAACCGCGGGTCGAATGACATTCGCTGCACCGAATGTCATTCGAATCGAATGACGTTAAAACGTCTAGTGTGACAGGGGTATTACTCTCCGGCGGAGGCTATGGTATGGGGTGACCCCACGAACGTCGCCTGTGTGTGCTTCTCTCTTCGCCCGAGCGGTGGCGCTGGCATCGCCTTTGATGGAACGTGGGAGGAGCGTTGCGGCTTAAAGTGCCGGCCATCTCTTGCAGAGCTGCAGTTGTCGAGCCACGTTTTATTGCTGTGGACGCTATAGTGCCGAGTTTTTGCCGTCAGCGTTGAGCTGTACGTACCACGCAAAAAATCAGTATGCCTTTTAGCGCCTGAGCCATGCCGCGATATCGGCAAACCCACTGCTACGGGCCTGGGTGCCAAACAGGCTACGTGTTCGTAAAGGGTGGTCAGAAGCTATCGTTGTTTGGCGTCCCGAAGGATAAGAACAGGCGTAAAGAATGGGAAAAGAACCTTCACAGAGCGGACAAGCCACTGGAAGACATCAGCGCAGTGTGCGAGCTCCACTTCGAGCCGCGTTATGCACTCAGAGACTATGTGCACATTATCGAGGGAAAAGAAGTGCGGGTAACTCGTGGGAGACCCGTTCTCCGCGCCGGTGCTGTGCCGACGCTTTTTCCCAATCTGCCAGCTTAACTTAGTAAGAGGCCGACGCAACAGTACACTGTACCGGGACCTTGGCCACAGCACAGCAAAAGTAATTAGTTTTTACGTCTTCATTTTTATGTGAAAGGACTAAACAGTGACAAAGCAGAAAAGCGGCAGAAGGCCAAGCAGCTGAAGCTGAGCCGTTGCACAGGAAGTGAATAAAGTGTGTGAATCACGGGCTGGATGTTATACCTCATTTCTGCCAAATAAGAGCTTCGTGTCAGGAACATGAGCTTATACTGTGTATCTTAATTTCGTTTTCCATTATGTCACTGTACATATGCCTAACAGACCTGTAGCTGCATAATTATGGTTATTAATAACCCCAGAAAACTACTGTGCCATGTGCAACAACCGAAGTAGAACAAAAAATATTTGAGCTACAGTTTCAGCACAGCCGCTTCACAGCGCATGGCAGCACAGTCATTTCAGCTACAATTTCAGCACATGCGTGCTGGCTGAGCAAACTCAGCCAGCACGCCTGCACGTTATAGCTTGGCTAGGAAGCGAGCGTGCGCTGTTCTATAATTATCTGGTGGAAGGCAGAGCATAATCTTGTTACAAAATCATTTTAGGTTAGGTCTACACGGCATGTAACCGTATATTTGGTTGCTGTATGAAACCGTATATTTTGAGGGGTACATCGTCCTTTTCGCCGAGGTGTCATATTCGGGAAAATACCATGTGGCCTGAAAAATCTGGTGTTTGTCAAAATATGCAAAGAACTCAAGCCCCCCCCCCCCCCCCCTCGAAAGAAAGAAGCGTTAACTGCGCGTCGAACTAGAACGGAGCAAGCATATGCTGCGTGGGCTGTCATCGACTCACTTTCGGCAAACGCTATCGCAATAAACAAGGAAAAAACGGCGAAGCGTGAGCAACATACGCTCTCAGTGTAGTCAGAGGGCAGTCAATACATGAAAGTTTATTACAAATATCGAAGAAACGAGCGTCGCAACTCTTACGAGCCGACAGCCGTCAGCAACTTCTGCAGGCGAAGCTTCCATCAAAGATGCCTGTGGCGCCACCTCTCCAATGCGACGCCAACTGCGTCAGACAAGCGGCGGAGCAAGCCCACTGCCCTCTTCTAGTACACTGTATCCGAATACCCGAATGCGGTGACGCGCGCGCTCACAGAAACCGGTCTCAAGAAGGGGGTAAAACTGTATGGGGCTCGCTGGAGGGAGAGCGTACCCGCTTTGTAGTGTTTAGTCGCGCCGCTTTTGACAAACGTTGGAACTCACGCGGAAGTGGTTGATATTTTTTTCCACAGAGGGCACCACTGCTAGAAAACAATTTCGAAATCTATATTTTATCAAAAATCTTTAGTTTGAGGCGCTCCTCGGTAAAACTACTGAGCACGAGTCATCATAAGACACCGTATGATTCCACTAAAGTGCAGCAATTGTCGTGACTTAGCATGTGCATGACGAGAAATGCCAATTTGTACCGACCTGGCCAGCAGAAAAATTAGCTCAATTCACTACGCCCGATTAGATTTCCTAATAAGAAAAAGAGAATTTTCTCTTCATAGGATTTTAGAGAAGGGCTTCCTTCTTGATTATTGAAAATTTCAGAGCTTCAACCTAAACAGTTTTGTCAATTCGTCAGTAATGCGTGGCTAAGTAGAGCTCAAAATTGCCAAATTGAAGTAATAATAACTCGTGATGTGTTCATCAGAACGTAACTCAACTTCGCACAAATGATAAGTAGACTACGACCTAGGAAACCACCAAATACCGTTGTTCTACGTTGAAAAGGACAAACGTTATTCGATTATAAACTTCTATTGTTTTGGTCATTTTCATTGGAGTCTGTACAAGTTCCTGATTGCTTTACACGAAATTTCTCTTCATAGAATTCTAGAATGATATTTCATTTAAGAGCAAAGAAAATTTCATTCCCCTATGCTGAGCAGTTTTGCTGGAAACTCAGTAATGCGGACGGTTGTACGCCAAAAACACAGTTTCTTGCTCCAACTGTTTTCACTGTCGTTATTTAACACTTCAGTCTAGGC
This sequence comes from Hyalomma asiaticum, assembly GCA_013339685.2. Taxonomy (NCBI): domain Eukaryota; kingdom Metazoa; phylum Arthropoda; class Arachnida; order Ixodida; family Ixodidae; genus Hyalomma; species Hyalomma asiaticum. Next base: position 32,790 of record JABSTT010001971.1, read on the forward strand.
AATAATGCTAAGTGTGGTAGGAAAGCGCAGAAGTTAAGCTTTTTGACGCTCTATATCTCACGTCTGCACAACCAGCGTAGAGAGCACAGCGCGTTCGCAAAAAACAACTAAAATGCGGGGAGCGCTCTTCTCCGCTCTTCTGCGCTGTTGAGCAGCATTTGCGCTCTCCTTCTCCATGGCTATAGGCCTCGTGCGCTCCTAGTTTCGAATCGTGCGTGCAGCGCCGCTGTGGCCACTGGCGGCGGCCGCCGGAAAAAACTGCGAGTTCCCTTCTCACGGCCGGCCTTGCCAGAGCAATGCGAGCGTGCGTACGCGGCGGGGATATTTTACATCTACGCGCTGTCGCGTGTATGGATTCTATGGTAGCTTTAGGAACACTATCAGGAATGTACCAACGATGTAATTTTATCCATTTGCCCCAATCACCATAACGATGGTGATTGGGGCAACGTTGGTTTGCAACCGTTGGGCGCGGGCAGTGAAACTGCCGCTCGTTGGTAAATATCTTTTTACAAGCTCGGAGTTCTATTCATCACTCAAATGGCAGCAACGGCGGTGACAGGATCAGGTGCTTCGGTCGAGCAGCTCTCTGCAAATTTAATGTGCGACATCCGCGAATTGCATAGATAGTTCTAACTCTCATGATCGGCTGTTCATGAGACGATACAGCCGAAAAAAAACACATTTTAACATATTCAAAGCAACGATTTAGCGCAGTCTAAAAACACGGTCAATCGGGGATATTTCGCTTTGTGACCATGCGTGCGTATGTAGCATACGTCGATTGCTTGTTCCAAGTGCACAGAATTAAGGTACGATATGCCGTCGTACAGATGTACAAGGTCAGCGCCACGGAGGTGCGATAAGTTTGCACAATTTTTTCTCATTTTGTGCAGATGACAACGAGTCGGCGGAAAGGATGTCTATGCATTAACAGAAGTGCCTGTTTACATACAATTCATACACCGCATGACAGCTATAGCGGGCTAACTTGACGCGTTAACAGTTGTATAAAGCGAAAAGGCCATTGCTACGTGAGGTCTCCACATTTTATTTTTGATTTTTTTTATTATTTAAGGCGGCTGATAAGGCAAAGCAACCATGCAGCCAAGCTTTCTGCTAGTGCACACCGTCCACGAAACTAGCGAGCTCGCTAGGTTGCTGTTAGATTAATTTTCTGAATTCAAGCTTTACAAAACACGCATACATGAATTACATCAAGGAATGTTTAATGTGAGTTTCTAAACGCACGCAGCAGTCCACGTTCGTCTGCGCAATCCGCTGACCGATTTCTAACGGATCGACGGCATTGAGCAGTTCTCGCAGTAGATGTGATTATAACGGCATATAAGTCGCCACCGCGAGCCATACTGCTCCTTCTAAACTATCGTCAACGTTGGCGACCTGCCTGTAGCAGCAAGACAGTAAACGGAGCTCGCCTTTCGGTGCAACTTCGAGCTATGCTCCGGAAAGCGAATGCATGGCCTCCAAGATTTGCGCGCGCCAGGAACTCGCAGATAATGCCCATCTTGGCCGCGGTGGCGCTGCGCGGTGAGAGAGCGGTGGCGCCGCCAAACGAGCGCACTAGGCCTATACCACACTGGCAAACGCCAGTTAGAAGCGCAGCGGCTCCAGCGCAGTGTCAGACGGCGACTGCACAGCGAGCGCGCGCCGGCGCCAGTGCGTCTACCACGGCTACGACGTCACTCCTCTGGAATGCGCAGACCGGCGGCGGCGGAGTGCGCGAGAGGTGCCGGCTGATCCTTGCGCGTGCGCAGCACGGCTCTTGATGTGCCGCGCGAAACGGGCTTGGCTAGGCCAGTGTAGCTAACGCTGCAAAAGAAGCGGCATGCTCTTAGTTCAACGACATAGCCCACACGGAGTGTGGGAACGCAGCATGGAAGCACCCAGGATGGACCCCTGTAGAGCATATCGTGCATGCGGTACCACAGACAGGTCAAGCCCCTCAAAAACAAGTTTGTACCGCTGTGCCCAAGCTCATGCTGTCTGCACAAGAAACGCGAGGATCGCTTTTGCTGACTTTTTTGTGTTTTGTTATTTGTTGTTCTTCTCTACGTCCCCTTTCCGATTCTCCCTTCGAAAATAAAGCAGTCGTCCTGGCGCGCTGAAAGTGAACGGACGTGTCGTGCCTTTTTCAACTCTCCGAAGTTTCTCTAGAGATAGCTAGAGCTCAATCCGTGTAAGGTTTTCTGCAAGTAGCGGTTGTTCAAGCCACGGACCACCAGCATACCTGACCGGAGTTACGCACGGATGTACAACGAGGCCAGGATAAATGAAAACGTTAAGTGAAGCGCAACTGAAGGAATTCATGGCAGCAACGAACGAGGAATATTCGGGGATGAGGTGTGTGTGCGCGATCCAATGTTTAATGAGTTGAACCCCACGTCAACTCACGGACTTATGCGAAGTATTCGTCCTCCATCACAGGAGGCAACGTGCTGGAATAACACCTCTATCTTGCAGGGTAAGATTTTTCGTTATTATGATGATCTGAGTGACCATGCGCATTGCCGGATGTCTGCTTTTTCCTATTCATGTCGTTATTAAAGAAAAAACATTTTCACTACGGGAGTACGGAGCAATGGTGTGACTCATATACAAGCTCTGATGTGTTCGGCGCGTGTTTTTCGTGGCTAAGACCGTGTCATATACGCGGCATTTGCCTGCCTGCACCGTACAATGATCTGAGAGAACTTCATGTTACCAAAAATGTGTGTCTGAATGGCGTACCGGTCCAGCTGGCGCCGAGTACCATTACTTTCGGTAACGGGTACACCGTTCCGCACTGCGCGCCGCTTGCGTCGTCTGCTACGATGCCGTACGGGTCGTTTGCGCCGGATTCGGCGCATGCGCACTCGGACCATGCAATAGGTGGATTGCAAATTGACAACGCATGTCGTCTGCTAGTAGAAGAGCGTTGGCGGAACGCGCGAATAAACTCCCTCCCATTGACAACCCACCTTCCACGTACCCCACGCAGAATGCCGGGGGACAGAATGCTCGTTACATTGCAAACTAGCAACATACGTCGTCTGCTGAGCAGAGAGCGTCGACGGAACGCGCGCGCAAGACACCGCGCTTCTCCTTCTAGCTTTGAGCTTTCTAGAAGATATAAATATTTGCCCCTGGTGATATGATATAAGTAATGTTAGGGCCAAGGACACAACAAATCTTGTTGCCGAACACCGAGCCGTAGTATGACAACCTTTCGAAGAAAAAAACCGCAGGAAAATGCGAATGACTCAGTTCTAAAGTTACCGCCAGCCCTGCGACCGGAACTTCTGTCATCCCAAGGACGAGCGTGCCGCCGCGATCGGAACTACCGTCGGCGGGCCACCAAGAAGGACAGACATATCGGTGAGGTATTTTTATACCCTTTATAAAAAACTGCGAAATGTGAATCTTTTGTAGACGAATGGTCTTACCAGGGAGAATGCGTGAAAGGCATGTAAGAAATAATAATGTTTCACCACGTGAAGTTCGCTTATCCTCACAATGGTGACTTGCCCATGCATATGTCAGCATGTTTCAGTCTAGCTTTCCTTGATACTGCAGGAGTACGCTTACGAACCCTGGTTATTATGTGCACATCAGCGCGCCGTATGGCAACGCGTTTATCTCCAATGAAACTGGCGTTGCTCCAAGACAGAGGACAAAGTTACGCGAACCGATTTAACTACCATATACACATCACAGGAAGGATATAGCGGGGAGAGAAAGGCAGGTAGTTCAGACAGTGCAGGAAAATTCTCTATTAAGGGATGAAGAAATCAGCTTTGCTCTCCAGTGATCGCTACTACGAATCACCACAATTGTAATAATCACCACCTCAAATGCTGATGCAGTGTACGATTATTTGCGATGTGCACGAAGTGGTCGGTTGCCGCGGGTCGTTACAGCAAGTTCGCCAGTGTCTGTCTTCTTCTGTGATGTTATTATATAACTTTAACACACGGTATGTATTTATATAGCCTAGCCTACGCAGAGAGCGCGTCATAAAATTTATCAGTGCCCATTTCGGGTGTGCGACACGTACTGTCATAGACTGTAAAGATTACCTTCCAAAGACGACTGGCGCATATCCGTAATTCCCGGATGAAGTTGTTAAGATGTGAAATCAGAAGTTGTGCTTGAAGTGCTCACGAGTATGCATATATATATATATACATATATATATATAAAATAACAACGCTGAAGTTCCTACATTGTTTCCCTAAAATGTTAACAGATAAAAACTTTATTCCTGCCGTTTCAGCTGGAGGACCAGAGGTTCAAGTCGAATGAGCACGACGGCCATCCGAACACAAATGCAAAGGACAAGTTATTCAAAGAGGCAAACAACAAACAATAAACAAATAAGCAAACACCAACGGTCAACGTGGGTGGCTCAAAGGGGAGGAGGCGATGACATGAGGACAGGGCAAAAGTGATGTAGAGAAGGAAGACCCTGGAGTTTAAACGGCTGTTTGAGTAATCTTGCCTTTGCACTTGTTTTCGGATGGCCGTCCTGCAGGCTGGTCCCGCAGCCAAAAAGTTGGGAATAAAGTTTTTATCTGTTAACATTGCAGTTTATTGCAAAGTTCTTATAATTCTTTCATGGTAGCCAGAAGAAACTGATATATATATATATATATATATATATATATATATATATATATATATATATATATATGTGTGTGTGTGTGCAAAAATAGCTTGGGTTAGCAGTGTATGGGGATTATGCACAAGGCCAGGCGGCTCCACCGTCGCCCCCTGCGTTCAGCGCCAATGCAGGCGCTCCCGCGTCGTTGGGGTGATAAGGCTCCCTCCCGCAGCGCGCACGCACCTGCTTGTGCGGGGGTGGCGTCGTCTGCGTGGGTTCCGCCGCAGCTTCATACTGGTTTTAAGACCGTAGAAGGTTTGAACAAATTCTTTCGTAGGGCTAATATTGCTAAAGGAAAACATATATTGCTACATGAAAACTTTTATACGAGGCAGGCCATGTGCATCAAGTTAAAGGAAGTCTGCGGACGGAAGCATGGTGATCGGCCGATGTGTCTCCGAAACGCGGGAGACAAAATACTCAAAAAAGTACTCCAAAAGTTCTAATATTGCCAGGCTGGAAAGCAAAAGTGATTTTTATTTGATCCTTGTTAATTTGTAATTATTTGTTATCGGTATGTATACACTATTATCAATATATTAGTCTCATAAAAAGCTCCACAATAAAACATTGTAGGACTGTAGCTGTATCCATCATGTGTGAGCATAGTGCTCGTGTGCGCGTGTTGGACAGAGAAGCTGTGAAGCCACGGACTGCAATACCTGATCTGTTTATTTCAGTTAATCGTGCTTATACTAAGAAAACGCGGGGCCGGTGCCAGGAATCGTGGACAACGTACGTCCATTTATTTATTTCTAAATAATGAAGGCTGAACTAAGCAATACGGTTCTAACTCGTTTTGAAAGATTCTGTTAGAAACCGAAAAGAAAGAAAGAAAAGAGCAGGACGCCTACCAGGGGCTTTTGTTATCCGGTGCCTCAACTCCTTCGTACGGCGTCTAGGCCAGCAGGCGCATGCAAGAGGCACACAGTCCGTTTTTAACGAGTTTTTCTTCTTTCCTACCTTTTTTTTTCTAGAGGTACTTCAGTAGACGGCGATCCTCCTTCTATTCGGAGTACAAACGAAAGGAAAGACCAAACCATTCATATGCGTGACAGGGCTCTAGGACAAAAGAGGTAAAGGCCAGCAGCGCGAACGAAATGTACGGAGCGCCTCAGTCCACACGGCTGTGCGTGTCGCAGCCTGGTAGCCCACACAAGCGGCTCGTTAAAAAAACAGCGCGAACCATTGGAAATTGACAACACATGTCGTCTGCTAGTAGAAGAGCGTTGCCGGAAAGCGCGCACCAACTCCCTCCCTTTGACAACCCACCTTTCACATACTGCACGCAGAATTCCGGGAGACACAAATTCCCGTTACATTGCAAACCAGCACCACATGTCGTCTGCTGAGTAGAGAGAGTCGACGAAACGCGCGCGCAAGCGACCGCGCTTCTCCTTCAGCACTGAGCTTAATAGAAGCTATAAATATTTGTCCCTGGTTATCTGATATAAGTATTGTTATGGCCGAGGACAAACAAATCTTGTTGCTGAACACCGAGCAGTAGTACGACGACCATTGGAAGAAACTAAAAACGAAAGCTGGAATAACTCGGTTCTAAAGCTACCGCCAGCCCTGCGACAGGAGCTTCTATCACCCCAACGACGGGCGTGCCGCCGCGATGGCGCTCCCGTCGGCGGAGAGTTACAAGTGCATTGATTTATTTGTGGGGTTTAACGTCCCAAAACCAGTTCTGATTATGAGAGACGCCGTAGTGGAGGGCCCCGGAAATTTCGACCACCTGGGGTTCTTTAACGTGCACTGAGATCGCACAGCACACGGGCCTCAACATTTCGCCTCCATCGAAAAGCAGCCGCCGCGGCCGGGATTCGATCCCGCGACCTTGGGATCTGCAGCCGAGTGCCATAACCACTAGACCACCGTGGCGGGGCGAGTTACAAGTGCACCATCCCCATAACTGATGTGCCTCTCAGAGAACGACGGTTTGTTACATCAACGTTTTGGTCCGAGCCCGACCTTTTTGAAGACATGTTAACAATATCCACAGGCCAGTATGATCTTTCATACCACATTTTGCCTGATAGTTAGGAGAAAAGGACAAGGATGAGAAAGAGAATGAGTAGGGAAAAAATATATGAAAATAATAAAAATTACTGTACGCGATTGCTGGCGAATCTTTTGACTATTTTTCTTTTTATTCTTTATCTTTTTTCTGTCCTCCTGCGTGAGTGTTTTGTCGTCAGTTTAAACGAGCTTCCTCCTCGTTTGACGACTGAAGCGAATGGTGATTTATTGCCCTGCGCGGGCCGGGTGGTCCTTTCCCTCGGTTCCCAGAACCTTTTGTGCAAATATCAGTGCGCGTGAGTGCGTGTATGTGCATGTTTCCACGTTGTGGCAATGTGCGTCGGCGCGGCTGTGAGCGCCGGTGGACATGTGGCTTTGGGAGAGTGAGATAAAAGCGCGGGAAAACTAATTGATTGGACACAGAGGGAGAAGATGCAGTAGTGCGCGGGAGACGACGTGAGTGCGGGTGGAACCACGAAAGCGAGCGGTTTTACGTTGAAATTTCATCCTTGTCTAACGTTGTAATTCACCTTTTTAGTTCAAAGTAAATTGTTCTCATTTCATTCTTTTAAACTGCGCGTGTTCTTTTATTTACGGCCACCATCTCTGCTTACAGGTAAAAATATAGGAAAATAATAAAAATTAAGAAAATAAGAAAAATAATACTAACAAAGAATGGTGGCATCTTCACTGCAACAAAAGAGCAAGTCAAGCAAAAGCAGCAACTCGCGCGCACACACACACATAGAGAGAGAGGGGGAGGGCGAAGGAGAAAATAAAGAAAGAGATAAAAAGAGAAAGGGGAAAAGTGGGGGAGAAAGCGAACAGGACGAGTGCCGTCCGCCGCGCCTGTGCTGTCCAAGTCCGTAGACATTTTAAAGAGCCATCCATCAATTAGGCAATGTATACCGTGGCGCCGGCTCATGTGTGGCGAAGCAAACGACACTTTCAGTGGCGTACCTTAAGTGGTTTCGCTATTGCCTCTGCAATGCCGCTGCACAGTAGCGCGCCCCAAGAGGGAAGAACCGTGTAGAAGGAGCGGGGGCGCCCACCAGGTACTTGTGTTTTCCTGGTTTAAAATGCACTATTAGAGGCTACGCTGACGCCCCACTTTTCTTCCTCGTTTCCTGTTCAGCGAACTGCTTGTCAAAGCAGCACGCTAAATGTACCGCTGTTATTAAGGGGGCACCGCGGTTTCTAAGCCAAGCGTGTGGTTAAATGTCTTCCTTACCCCCGTATGCAGAGATGTAAATTGCATCGCGCCTGGACTTGACTTGCGGAAGTCGGCCCGAAGCACGAAGCGGACTTGAAACCGTCCAAGTCTGCTTTCGCGTTTCATAGACGCTCGACCTGACCAGACCTGACTTACTTGAGCAAGTCAAGGCCGTGCTTCAATGCAAGCGCCTGTTGCTCGTCTGTGTTCGAGGTTAATAATAAATTCATTAGCGTAAGACACGTTGTACGGTAAAAAAGTACGCCTTCTTCGAAATATCAGTCAGCGCACACACGCTGAAGTGTGCTTTGGGTCTAGTTATTGCTTCCCGCGACGCGCTGCTGCTGTGATATACAGTGTTGCTTGCTGAAAGAGGCCGCTATCCGCGGGTTTCAGGGCGGTCTCCAAGAGCTGCACAACCTTCCTTGTTTCGGTTTTCGCTTCTCTTTGCCTAAAGGTCTTGTTAATTAGACCTTTTTCAAGCACTGCAGCGCCACCCGTGGGCGCGCAAGTGCTTCTGGGAAATGTGTGTACATCCAGCCGCCCAGCAGAGCGAAGCCCAGCCTTTCTAAGCGCATCTTTCGCTCCGAGTGGGAGCGAGGCTAAACGCATTTTTTGTGTGTTTTTGTAAGCAGGCGCACAGCTGCACGGGACAATGAAAAAGGAGGGGAGCAAGGGGGTCATTCGCGGGGGTCGGACTGGACGTACGGGGTGTGCGCTGGCATGTCTCGTCAACGTAGTTTCCCGGAGTTTCTGCAGTGTATATACGTGCGTTTGCGAGTGACCACGTGCTTGTATCTCCACTCCGCGTGTGCGGAGAACACCGAGGTGTGGACGCTGTATTCCTGTGTACGTGTTTGTGTCGGCATTGCAGTGTGGTCCTACGCAGGCAACTGCAAAATAGCGATGCGTTTGCGACGACGAAGTAGACCAAAGGGCAGTGTGTGCTAAACGAACGAACTGTGCGCAGTGTGTGAACGAAGTCTGTTGTGGATATCTCTTTCTAGGTACTGTGATTCACTGTTTTCTAATTAAACAGGTATGGTTTTCCATTTACCGCGTGGTTATTCCGGCTCATTTTGGTACCCCTTCGGGCTTGGTGCGTGTACTTTTAAATGCGGAGCATTTCTTTTCTGTCCCGCTGGGCTCTGTTCCCGCTACTCGCTACTGTCGCTTGATTCCCTTTTCAATAAAACTTCACTTTAGTAAAACCACATTTTGTTGACAGTGGTCCTTGATGTATGCTAGCTCCGCCGACGTGCCATGTCCAGCTGTGTCGGTGAAAAAGCGCACATGCGATCGCGTACACTTGCCTTCGATGCTCTGTAATCTTAACTGCTGCACGAAGAAAAGATTTGCGAGCGCCTAGATGTTCACACGGACTGCTGTGTGTGTGAACATGTGTGTGATCTCGTTTTTCTGAAATGCTATGCGTTAACTATCCTGTTGCGTGAACATTTTTATTGCAGTACTGAGACTGAGTGTGTGAATTTTAGTTTTTGTGTTTACTTGTCGAGTTTTGTGATTGTTGACATTACGATCACAGCTGTCACGTAAGTGACAAATGTCATTGCTGCAGCTCACGCGATGCAGTTGATCACTTATTCTGAAGGTGCTGCCCTGAAAATGTTCGAGAGCAAAGCAGAGCCACGTTGAGTGTGCGCCTGTTTTGTGTACGTATACATCGTTTTCGGACGCGCAAATGTAAATGTTACGCACATTTCACGATGCGGATGAACAGGCTACGTCGACAGACTGCATTCACCAAACTCGGATTCGATTCTTATCGTGTCGTAGCTTCGATCCCACAGCTGCCACTGCGTCGGGCGCTTGCTTAAACCGAGCTTGCCTCCGCTGATGTACACACATTTCCCATACTCCACTACGCGCTCGCAGTGGCTTCTGGGATAGCTTGAAAAAGGTCTATTGCCCATACAGAAGCCAAAGGATTGGTGTCCGTTCATGGTGCCTTTCAACGGCTCTTGCTCTAGATTGTCCAAAGGCGCTCGTGAGTCGTCTGGGCTGACACCTTGATGTGATATGCCGGTGCGATCGCATATGATCGGTTTTTGAAGGAGTTCGCCTTTCTTTCTCCCGTAGGCACTCCAAAAGAATTGCAGCTGCCCTTGTTATAATCCGACTACGCGACCCTTTCAAGAAAAGACCAAGATAGAACAACGCGCTAGGTCGGAATGTTAGCAAAAAAAAAAAAAAAGAACGAACAAAAAGGGAGAAACGCGCTCCGAACGACGAGTACGGTCTACGTGGGTCCCCGTGTCCGGTCTCGCATGTTTCACGCTGCCCGCAAGAAGAGCAGAAGGAAAGTACACGTGCAGACAGTCTGCTTTACGTGAAACATTCCACGTAGACAACAAAAGGACTAGAGTGTACATGCCATCGTCTAGTAAATCAGCTTTCGGAGTCCGCGTGCCGGCTACCGCGCTTCGTTTGGAATGATATACTGCTGTCATGTCAACAGGGCTTGACGCTGAAACGTTGCAGCCGTGTGCGATCTCGTCCCAAGATAACGCATACAGCCAAAGGCGGCACCCGGTTTTACAAAATATGAAAAGAGCCTGCTGACCGTACTCGTGAACGACTACGGGCACACCATGGAATGCCACGTTGTTTGAAACATATAAAGCATAACCACGTACGGTATCACGCGGCACGGTAAGCGACAATAGGAAGAAATGTTAGGATAAGCTAAAAGAAAGCGGCATAAGGAAGCTGCAAAAGAAAAGCGATATCACAGCAAAATTGCGCAAGCGCACATTACTGGCTCATTCGGGCCGCTTTTATATTTTCTCGTTGGATGACTGCGTGAAAAGTTCGGCATGCTGAACGTTAATACAGTCATGAGCAGGCACGTAGCCAGGATTTTTTTTCGGGGTGGGCCCAAAAGCATCATCATCATCATCATCATTTATTTATTTACCCTTAAAGGCCCTTTTGGGGGTATTACATAACAAAAAAAAGAGGGGGGGGGGGAACAAAAGCGTCAATAACAGCATGGTCATTATTATACAATGCTTAAAGGACTTGCCCGGGAATACAGAAGGCGCTTAATTATTAGACGAGAAAGAGAACAGTGTGCAATGCAGCCCAAGAGGCGGCGAGTTAATCCGAGATGTAAAGGAAGATTTTGACAACACAGTAAAGCTAGTGCGTGTGCACCAGAAAGAATACTTTCTAACCAAGTAATCTGGACGAAGAAGGGCCAAACAGAGTCAGTGACGGAAAGAGGAGCGACAAAAAAAAAAATAAAGCAATGCAAAGGAATCCTGAGCCCACTTACGGATGTCGGACGCTTTCTGTACTCAATTTCTCGCACTTTCTCTCAACTACAGGCACGCGAGAAGAACGTGAGCCACTTTATGACAGCAATTTTCAAAAGAAAAGACAGACATATTCGCGAGAACAATTTTATTGAACTAAAGAAAAACAAAACACGGATGCTTTCATGACACTAGAGATGCAGGACGCTAACATTCGTTTTAGGAAGCAATATCAAAGAATGACATTGCGAGTGGTTTTACAATATAGTAAAAGTCAATGCAAAAGAAAAAAAAACGACCATGCAGCTTGGCCGAAAAGAGTGGTCCACCCTGCAAATTTCATGCGTCGCGGTTTCTCTATAAACACAGTGATAATTTCGTGGACATTTACTTGCATCCGGTGAATCGACATAAGAGCCAGGCCATTAAGCCGCTCTTCAGCTGTTCGGTTCCTCCCCCCCCCCCCCCCCCCCCAAATATGTTTTACTTTTTTCAGTGTCGGGAATCTGCGTTCTGCAGCAGCTGTACTCACTGCGGTTGTCGCCAATGTCTTGAGTGTGTGAACGTTCGGCAAGAGTTCTTTGTTGCATTCAGTGAAAGCGCCCGTCGCAGAGCAGGAAAGTTCGTCCTCTTGGATGGCTTGCCATTTAGTTTTCCAGATTTCCCATTCACCTTTTAGCGTAAGGATGTGCGCTGTTGTCATATGGCTGGAGTAAAAATCGAAGGCCGGCTAAACAGATTCGAATTTGTCCTTGCTGGCGTGCTTTGGCAACACAAATTGCAAACTTTGCGGTGTTTTCCGATGGTTTGCAAAGCGCCGTTTCTGGAAAGCTTTCAGGTCATCTATCTGTGGAATTAACGTGGCTCACAGTACCCTGCTGCAGAACTACAAGCGACCCTGTTTACCTTGTTTGCTTACCCTTTTTACTCCTTCCGCCACGCGGGCGCCTGCCCCCACGACACAGACGGCGGAAAAAGGGCGGTGGGGTTCGCAGAGGTGCCAGGTGGATTGAACGGGTTAATGGGTCATCGAAGCCGTCGCTTTCCATACAAAAGCCCCCTTCTCCAAGCTTTCCGTTAGCTTCCGCCGTCCGGTCGTGGAAAAACTCTGCGTCTGCGGCAAAGAAAAGCCGTACACGTGCGTGTTCCCACGCGCCGCAGCTATCAGTCAAACAGAGCACCTGAAGGCACTCTGTAGTTTCCGCCACTACGCGACTGTGAAAATGACGCCTGCATTATACCGCGTGCTAGCTCTGCAGCAGCAAAGACACCGCTCCTCTCGTTGAGAAGGACATTTCCTCAGAGAATCCACCGGTGTCTTCAACGCTATCCTTTTCTGTATGTCCTGTCATTCTTTGCACTGTTCCTTGAAGCAGTCCAACTACCGAGCGCTCTGACCATAGACGACAATCCTCGTTTCGAGCATTGTAGCCATGGTCGCTTTTGCCCAGAAAACCCGACACAACCAACCAACCACCTCCCTAAACATAACTGATGCGACGTAGAAAATTCGCACGAAGTACGGGCAGATAACGTCGTTTTCTCTGGTTTCAAAGCCGTATGGCAACATTTTGTTCGTTCTGGTAATTTCGTGTCCAACAAGCTTGTCTTACATATATTAATATGTCCCGCGTTGCGAAGCTTTCTTTCTTTTTCCGCAATCACAAAGCAGTAACAGATTGATACAGCAGTCGCTATCTTGGGAATGTTGGACTGTCGGGTTGAGATCTGTTGTAAAACTTCAGAGGTCGTTCCTGTGCTGTCGAAATGTTTCTTTATGGTTTTTCGTTTCGCCGATATAGCTCGCATCGCATTTCTGTATACAGTGCCTTGGGCTCTCTCCTTCGGTGGACAACATTTGGCAATATTTAGAGAACATGTGTTCGCAGGCTTGAGTCGCAGGCTTGTGAGTGTTGGATGCCTTCTTTTCTGAGAATACGGACGATGGTTTCGCTAACGCCTCAGACATATGGGAGAGAGTGGTGGTGTACCTGTTGTGGTGTCGATTCAGGAGCCGGACGCTGAATTTCTCAGCGAGCGTTGCTGTGCTTTAGGAATTGAAGTAGTTTCGGAATAAAGGTTCTTGGGTACCTGTTTTTAGTTAGTTCCTTGACTACCGTTTGTTTTTCATTTGTTTAAATGCGCACGCCGCTACCTGTACTTGTGCCTCTCTACCCCTGCATTAATGGCTGACTTGACAAATTTCGGGGGGGGGGGGGGGGCCCTGGGCCCCCTGGGCCCCCCCTTGCCTACGTGCCTGGTCATGAGCGCCAACAGTGATTGGAAACAACGAAATTGGCTCGTAATCACGCTTTCAGCGAAGCGTGTTTCTGACCTTGAGGATTGTTTACACTGCAAGAAAACGGTTGACAAACCGATCCCTCGAGGTAAAAGAATCGCTAAACATACATGAGCAGCACTTCCGCGTCGTCACCATCACTTTATTGCACGCGTGTCTGCAGTCGAGGCATCCGCTTACACAAAGTATTTCGGCCACTTCATGAAAATCCCGTGTCACTTTAGGAGATCTCGCAAACTGCAGGAAGCACACCAAAATCCAGCACAGCGGCTTCGCAGTGAGCAGGGTCATTTTTCCAAACGCACGGCACACATGTTCACGGAGGAATCCGCACGAGACCATCGGCGACTGTTTGAAGCGTACTGGTGCCGCGAAACCACACAGCCGGTAATGCAGCGTCCAAGGCACAGGCTGCTTTCCGGAGTAGTCCTCGCTTTCTCGGCGAGGCATCGCACCCAAAAGCTGTCGCCCGGCGTTTTCGTGCACATGTGGCGAGCGAGGTATTTTTCGTCGTACAGCGTCCCCTAGCTACCTCGGTCACGCAGGGGTGGCGGCGGAATTTTCGACTCGCGATGCGCTTCTGAAAATGCTGCATCCACGGTGTGACAAGCAAATTCACGACCGTACGAGGGGCGGCCATGTTGGAATGAAGCATGAAGTCAGTTTCAAGCTAGCCCCTGAGCAGACTTGAAATGAGTGCCGACTTCGGCCCGTCCAAGTCCTCCGCAAGTCCTCCGCAAGTCAAGTACGATTTATGACATGCGGCGAAGCGTTCTTGAGACTGGCGCAAGTCAAGTTCGAGCCAAGTTACATCTCTGCATACGGGGGTTAGTTCCCTTTGGTTCCCTTGACAACGGTTTGCGCACGGAACATACTTCTCCACACGGCCTGCACCTCCCCGTCGTTGCTGGGTTGCTGCTCGCGCAGGCTAACTTGTTAACACAACACACGCATTCCTTTGTCGATGCTCCTTCGACAACAGTCTAGCCGTTCATCGCACGCGCTTATTGGGCTCCGTTACTCTACCTATGGGTAACTTCGCCTTGGAGTGTGCTTAAACAAAAGTGAAAAATCGAACGTTTTGTTAGTGCGTTTCGGGGCGTACTCCGCTCACTAATGATGGGTGAATTATAACGGGACAAAAGCACGCAGTCAAATGCACCGACATGAAGCGATTTGGCGCTTCATTTGTGCGGTCATGTCGGAGAAAAGAATGCCTTTTTTTCACCTGCGGCAAAGCGTCCAAGCCATAACACCAATGTTAACAATGATTATGCACATTATATTTTTGTACTATAGCCCCTATTAACCCCTATTAACCCATATTAATCCCTAGTACTAGCGGTGAGTAAACAAAAGTATTTCTATATACAAGGTTTCGTCGACACTTCTTTGTCATGTGTGAAAGTTTTGATTGCGTGAGAGTTTCTTTATTTTACCGCACAGTTGACATGAAAACTGAATTTATGAGTTAAAGTGTGTGACAGGGGTTCTCTGATGAGCACCAGCGCAGAATAGAGTACGCTTGGCGACGGCAAATACACATAAGAAGACATGCTCGAGTTGCAGCGTATTGCCACTTTTTGTTCTAGGGATTAAGAAAAATCAACCATGGCACTACCCACTCTATTGTGCCATTCCCACTTGTACTAACAGTCATCATCAGCCTGTTTACGCCCACTGAAGAGCAAAGACCTCTCCCATAGATCTCCAATTATCCCTGTCCTGTGCTAACTGAACCCAATTTATCCCCGCGAACTTCTTGATCTCATCTGCCCACCTAACTTTCTGCCGCCCGCTGCCACGCTTGCCTTCTCTAGGGATCCACTCTGTTACTCTTTATGACCAACGGTTGCCTTGTCTTCGCATTACATGGCCCGCCCACGACCATTTCTTTTTCTTAATTTCTATTAATATGTCCCTAACACGCGTTTCTTCCCTAACCCACTCCGCTCTCTTCTTGTACATTAAGGTTACACCCACCATTTTCCGTTCCATAGCTCGCTGCATCGTTCACAATTTAAGCTGAACCCTCTTAGTTAGCTACGAGTTTCTGCCGCGTAGGTGAGTGCCGGTAAGATGCAGCTGTTATACACTTTCCTTTTCAGAGACAATGGTAAGCTACCATTCATTATCTGACAATGCTTGCCGAAAGCACTCCACCCCATTCTATTCCTCCTAATTACCTCAGCCTCATGATTCGGACCAGGGGTCCACTACCTGGCCTAAGCCGACATTCACTTACTGCTTCCAATGCCTCACCAGCTATCTCAAATCGCTGTGCTCGCCTAAGGCTACTGAACATTACTTTAGTTTTCTGCATATTAATTTTCAGGCCCGCTGTTCTATTTTATCAGTAATCATACTTTGTAATATTTATATTACAAAGCATGTAATAGTTCAAAGCATGTAATAGTACATACTTTGCATGAGCTTGTACTAATAGTATGGCAGACCAAGTCTGCTGCTTTGCCTGGGTCGCTCCGAGCAGTGCATTGACAGTCATAAGTAATTCAGCAAGCGCTCCTATTCATTCAACCGGCGACGGCCTACGCAGGTGCCTGTATTTTTTTTCGTGAAAGTGTGTGTGTGCGTATGTGTGTAAAGGAGTCGGAGCTCCGATCCCCTTCCCCCTTCCACCCAGTCGGAAATTCGCAGCTCCCCCCCCCCCGAACAAATTTCCTGGTTACGCCACTGATATATATATATATATATATATATATATATATATATAGATAGATAGATAGATAGATAGATAGATAGATAGATAGATAGATAGATAGATAGATAGATAGATAGATAGATAAAGTGAACTGACGATGCGCCTTTGAGAGAGGACGCCGACCTTTCTCAAGACCAGTGTTGCACGCACCGACGTTCCTGGAACTATAGTCGGGTACAACTTTAGAAGGCAGCGGCATTTTCCTCCCAAAGGCGGATGAATACGAGCCTCCACCAATAGGCGCGCACCTCAGGGGACGTCATGAGCCGGACGGCCGGGGACGCCGCCGTCGGAGAACAACATGGCCGCCGCCGCGCCGCACTGGGCGAGGCGGTAAATGCAGAACGATCCTCAGGTCACGTGGGCGTAAAGTCACGTGAACAAACCGATCGCTCATCTAGGTACTTCTTCGCCTAGGTACAGGGGGTGTGTCTAGGCACTGCCTAGGCCGTCTAGGTACAACAGCCTCACTAGCGTGGCGCATGAAGGGCTGGACACATGCTCCGATTATCCATGCGATCCGATGTCGCACGGTCCGGCGTCCGGCATACGACGCTTCAAGACACACAGGGCGACGAGCGATCAGCGTGGAGGCCCCGGCCACATCCGGCGGAATAAACGCTCGTAAAACATTGCATCCCTTTCGCTAAGTACAAAATAAACAGTTTTTTACAGCCCTACTTGGTTACATAACAGCACAAAAAACACTGCTGATAAAACTATGCCTTCGCGAGCGGCAAATACATCACGACAGCCCACCGTCAGTGACGACCCGAGGGTAGGCCTAGCTGCCGACGACGTAGCCGCCGTGTTCGCAATCAACCGTCAGCTCGCCACGAAGCGCTCATTTTTGCCAACACAATTAACATTTGTACTCATACGTCGTATGTCAACGCATACGATTAGTTTTCTCGAAATAGATGCGAAGCGCAATGGTAAAAACGAAGCGAGCCGCTTCGGTGAAACAGCCCCTGCCGATGTTTGTTTACGTTCGCGCCGCGGCCGCTTCCGATCTCTCGAGTGCTTAGGAAATGGGCGCTGCTTTGCAGACTAGCCCACTTCACTCGTAACATTACTCAATGAGAATTAATTTCGTGTCACAAACAAATCGTAAGCAATATTTTCGACGCGATTCCATCGACACCGGCAAATGCCTCGGCGGGTCAAGACGAGTGATCAGCGCGTAAGCTCCGCCCTCACGAAGTGCGTCTGCACACACGCTCGTAAGACATCGTATCCTCGTCAGTAAGTACAAAATAAACATTTTTGTACAGCCTTGCTTAGTCATACAACACAGAAAAACACTGCCGATGCCTTCGCGAGCGACTAGCACATCACAACACCCCACCGTCAGTGACGACTACGAGGGTAGGCCTAGCTGCCGACCCTCGGAGTAGTAGTCATTCGCTGTCAACTGCGAGCTCGTCACAACGTGCTCATTTTTACCTACACGATTAACCTTTGCACTCATATGTCGTGCGTTAACACGTGCGATTAGTTTCGGACGGTTGGGAAGTCGTCCATCGCGACTGTCCAACCGTGCGACAAGACATTCGAGCTTAGCGCTTGCAGGAGGACGGGAACACTCGTCTGCAGGCGTTGGGCAGGCACTATGGGAAAACCTCAGTTTCATAGGGAATAGATTCAGCTCTGGATTTCCCTCTTAGTTGACGCTGCATCGTCTCTAGAATTCCCCACAAAGCGATGCTGTGCGGACCGCTGACGTCTACATCGAACTAGCCAATGAGAGAGAGGATCACCCTCCTGGATTTACCGCTTCGCGCCGAACTGGGCCGAATCGCGTCAGCTGTGTGCGTCTCCCTTCGTCGGGGTGAATTCGAATTGTTCGTGGTGGTCTGTCATGCCGGAAATATTATTGTGAGCTTACGATGCACAATATATGCCACGTGCGTTTGTTCTGAGCCGTGAGCCGGCGATGAGAGATTCTCCGTAGCAGACGACGCACAGCGTTGTAGAAGGCACGGAGTTATTTTTCTCTCGCGATACGGCATGTGCTGTAGCATTACCATCATGACAGTTTTACCAAAGCACTCGTCAAGCCACATAAATCTTATTTATACCGACAAATACGTGTTTTAGAAGCAGCCACAATTTTTGAGCGGGACTATTTCTTTAGTCGCGAAGGCAATTGGCTTCTGCGCTTCGGTCATCTGGGCGGGGCCTCTCCTGTCTTCTAAAGTTGTACCCGACTATAGTTTCTTTTTGGAGGAACGAAGGAAAGCTATCGTTCCTTTAAGAGTTGGTGGAACTGTAACGGTAACGCGTTACATTTATGAAGTAACGGCAAAGGGAACGACGTTCCTTTTATAAGCGTTCCACAGGTCCACATGCAGGCTGGATAAGACGGGCCACAACCGCCGAGGTCGAGCCTCGAGTCCCCGCTTTGCTGTTAGCAGTCTCGCTCACTCAAAAAAATAAATAAATAAACCATGCACAAAACGCCTTTCCTTTACTCTCTTTCTTCGATGCTTCGACGAGGGCGAAGCTTCCCTTTCGCCAGTGCAGTCAATGCGGCCGCTCAATGCAGCTGGAGGCAAAATTTCCGGCTTTCAACCGGCCATGTACAGCAGCGTAGGACGAACCGCAGCCAACCGAGAAATTCGTTTCGTCCCTTCAGATAGCGCCGCCACGGCTCCCTTGGAGCTAAGACACTGTGAACGCGCGCTTTGCTATCGCCGCTCAGCGCATTGGTTCTGAGAATGCGGTTACGGCTCCCATGTGTGGGCCTCGGCGCCACTGGCATTTTGTACTCAGGAGACCGTTCGGCAAAGCAAGCGAGCAGTGGGAGGTGTGATACTATGGAGGGCAGGTAAGCGCGCGCGGCGACACCGATGACGAAGAAGGGGGGGGGGGGGGGGTAGACTGCAGCTTTCGCTTTGTCTGAGTCAGTCTGAACAGCAAGCACGGGTCGTTCTGAAGGATGGACACACTGTAGACATCTTTACCTTGACGTTCGAAAATCGCGGAACAGCATCTCTTCACCTGTGGCGTCGGCAGGGCGAGAGACGGGGACGCAGGGAACGGGCATTTTAAGCATCTGTATTCCTGTTTTTCGGCTGCCGCGGCGGTCAGAGAATCGCTGCGGCTTTCGTTATCCGCGAGTTTGCGGAAACCGCGCTTTGACAGTAGAGCCGACGTTTGCACGGTGACCCAAAATGAGCGTGTTGATTAGGCGGCGACTTTTAGACGCGCCCCTAGGTGCTTGAACAAAGCCAACAGAGAGTCTCCGGCATATTGGAATCGCCGTGCAATGCTGCTCCTCGGGCACGCACACCTAACCGGCCACAAAAGAGCAAGGTGCGGCAGACGCTTCTTTTCACCGGACATTTCCGACGTGAGCGCGCCTACAGGGTGTCATATCTTGCACCTGGAGTGTTCCGGATGAAGAAGCAAGCCTCGTTTGCGATACCTCGTGCGAGCCTAGCCGTTCGGCTCCCCGACCTAGGAGAGATTATGTAGTCATCGCCGCGAGGGCCTGATGTCAGCAGCAATGATCGGAGATGATCCGTGAGCTACGGCGACTTCGAGGGCGACATCCGAGTCGAGCATCAGTCCACAACCCCAGCCACGAGACCGATGCGCCGATGGAGTCCTTACAGATAAGCGCTCTTTAATTGCGGCAGGATGTGGGCTTGAGACATTGCGCCTTTAGTTTGTAGACTGTTTTACCATTTGTATGGTTGTTGTTGAGATGTGTTGTTAAAATGGTTGTTGAGATGTGTAGCGAAAGGGGGTGGTCGTAACTGCGAAGCATTTCAAGTGGAGCCGTAGCGTAGCTGTGGTACTTGTGAATTGTTGTGTAGAGCTAACCGCCTCCCCCTTTGTGCATAGTAGGGACGTCTCATCTTGATTCTGTTGCGATGAAGAAGAAAGTGCAGATACGGTTTATTTGATGTTTTCTTAATCGCACAACAAAAACAGAGTTTTGTATTTTAAGTGTAAATCAGTCCATTTCTTACATTGTAGTTCACGTTAGATATTGTTTTTACTATGTCTCGATCCCATAAAAATTAGACCCATGCCCAGTAGCACGCGTGCACGTTTTTGGTACTTGATTTGTGCTGCTGCGAACCTTTCACGTGTGCGATACATCACTTTAGGTTTCGGCCTTCATTTTTTGGTGGGCGTCCGATGAAATAATGCATGTGACGCATTTTATTTATTTATTTATTTATTTATTTATTTATTTATTTATTTATTTATTCCCTACATATCAATGTCATTTTGCCATCGCGTGAATGTGGGGCTGCTGTACAAATTGAACATAGTATTAAATCGTGTTCCTTATACGCCATAAGAAACAAGTAAATAGTCCTACGTTATACAATTCGTCGGCAAACTTCATCAGAGAGTCATAGTTAATTGACCCGTAGGTGTTGAACGGTCCGTTGTCGGAGCTCCTCGATGACTCCAGTGCACGGCGGCAGCGCGAAGGAAGTGCCTTTGGCCGGTGAAGGGGACGTTTTGCAGAAACGCCGAAGCGTCTGCCTAGATCCAAGCCCGAATCTCCGCTCTTTCATTAAACAATAAACATTACTTCTTGAGCCCTTTGATAAACAGAGTTACGAGCAAACCAATAACACACAGGGCCCACACAGTGTGAACCGATGGCGCCAAGACTTTCACTGCTGTGTCGGTTCAGAGAACATAATTCACAACAAGCAAGCGAATAGGTTTACCGTGCAGTACGTGTTATTTCCCATTCCCGTGCATTAGGGCTGACGTCACTCTCGATGTCCGCTGGCACCGACAGCCGGGCTCGAACACGTACTTAAACATTTGTCTGCCCGCCGGACGGTGCGCCGCACATGCCCTTCCAGAATTCGTTACACAAGTTGTCAGAAGGCTGGTCAGAAGATGACCAGCCGTAGGGCCATTAGTAGCGCCGTTTCAACGCGCACCGAATGGAATACGCAAACGAGGGCTCATCTATCGCTATGCGGTCGCGGTCATGTTCGTTTCCCAGGCCCGCGGACAGGTACCTTGAAGCTATACTTATCCCGAGTGGGTGTTCTTTCGGCGGCAACCACTTAGCGGCATTCCTTCCCGTATGAGTACAGTGGCTAGAATACCTCAGTATGACGTCTAGTGCGTCCTCCTCCTAACGTATCCGACCAGCGTTCCCTTGTTTATGAAACCGGCCGGTAAAAAGCGGAGACATTACCGTGCGCTTTTCTGTAGCCGAATACAGCGGTCCACAAGCAGCAACGCAAACCCTGTGTGCCTCAGGCTGACTGCCATGTAGTTCGAATTCTTCACACCGACACACATTGCGCGCCACCATAAATAACTACAAAAGGACATTATCACAAATGCTTTAAAATCGTGAGAACTAAGCACAAGTAACATATTCAGAACTGTCAGTCAGACTATTAAAGCACTAAAAGGAATCCTAATTCCGAGCAAAAACGTTGAGGATCTTAAGTGCGGACAACATATCTGGAAATCTTATTCCAGTATTTATAGGCGTGGGTCAAGCACAAACTATTATATGTGAATGCAAATGAAATGTTTATTTATAGCTTCTGTGTTAAACATACTTGATACTCACATGCATTGGTGAATGTGAGTGACTTTCTATTTGCATACTAGGAGAGTGAAGAGCAAAGCACAGGACAAGAGAGTGAGACGAACGACACGGGAACTGGCATCTGTGATGGTTTATTGGAAATACATCGTCGCAGCAAGGCAACACGGGCATGCGCACAATTTCCAGTAAACCATCACAGTTGCTAGTTAGCGCCCGTCTTGTTCGTATAACTCTCTTGTCCTGTGCTTTGCGCTTCACCCTCCTAGTATGCAACACTAACTGGCCCAAAATTCTATTCTCTTCTATTTGCACATCTGAAGCGCACTATTCTGACTGCTCATCGGAAGACCCATTTATGTGTTGCGCTCGTAATAGACTAGGGTCAAAGTCGCAGTGAACATGTCGGGAGTACGTTCGCTGCTCCCAGAACTTAGGTCCAGAAGCGTTTCTTTTCACATTCCTTATTTCCAGATAATCTACGGCTGTTGAGTTTCAAATTCGCGCATCTCAACGTCAATCTTAAATGTGTTCACTTAATTTCGTCTCTCAATTTTCCGACACTATCTTGAATCTGAAAACTCAAATGTAACGTAAATGTAACGACACGTTCCAATTTTCGAAATGTAACTCGAACGCGTCCCTTTCTGACTAGAGGAACTTGTAACGGGAACTCGTTACAAAATTGGCAAGGAACGAGGAACGAGCTTTCGTTCCTGTTTTGGAGGAACGTGTACAACACTGATGTATATATATATATATATATAGGACTGTATATGCAAAAATAGCATGGGTTGCCGCTAGTTTATAACAGAATTGACGATGCGCCTACGACGGTTTATTAAGTCAACGTTTCGGTCGGAGCCCGACCTTTTTCAAGACATGTTAACAATATCCACAGGAAAGTATGACCTTTCATACCACACTTGCCTGATAGTAAGAAGAGAAGGACAAGGATGGGAAAGAGAATGAGTAGGGCAAAAATATATGAAAATATTAAAAATTAAAAATAATAGAAGAAAAATAATACTAAGGAAGAATGGTGGAATCTTCACTGTAACAAAAGATGAGCAAGTCAAGCAAAAGCAGCAACTCGCACACACACATAGAGAGAGAGAGAGCGAAGGAAAAAAGAAAGAAAGAGAAAAAAAAGAGAAAGGGGAAAAATGGGGGACAAAGCGAACACGACGAGTGCCGTCCGCCACGCCTCTGCTGTCCGAGTCCGTAGACATTTTAAAGAGCCATCCATCAATTGGCAAAGTATACCGTGGTGCCGGCTCATGTCTGGCGAAACAAACGACACTTTCAGTGACGTACCTTAAGTGGTTTCGCTATTGCCTCTGCGATGCCGCTGCACAATAGCGCTCCCCAGGAGGGAAAAACGGTGTAGAAGGAGCGGGGGCGCCCACCAGGTAAGAATAACCTTTCGAGAAAAGAAAGCGAAGCGCTCCGCGCATTGAGCAACCGGGAAGATATTGTTATAAAACCGGCGGGCAAGGCGGGCGCTATTGTACTCGTAAATAAGTCAGACTACATTGAGGAAGGTATTCGACAACTGAACAACAATCAGTTTTACAAACTCCTTCATTCGGATCCCACATCCAAAGAAATGGTTGGGACACCTCTGCAGGAACTCACACTCAAGGGCGAGATTGATCCACAGTTGCGAAATCGCTGGTAGCGTCCCATTCGGCACGAGGGCGTTTTTACATGCTGCCCAAAATTCACAAGGAGGGTAACCCTGGTAGGCCTATCATATCAGGCACAGGACCCTTAACCGAACCCTTATCTGGAATATTGACTCATTGATCAGATATATACCGCCTACACATGAATTGTTCTTACGCGACACAAACCATTTCCTCCGCGAAATATCGGACCTGAAAATCCCAGGTGGCGCTTTCCTTGTGACGTTGGACGTTAGCTCACTCTACACGAATATTCCGCATGACGACGGAACCACGAGCCTACCGCATACCGAGAGAAAAATGTAATTGGAATCCTAACGAGGCTTGCCCTGGAATTAAACAGCTTTGAATTTAATGGTCGGCACTACCTTCAAACCAGCGGCGCGGATATGGGCACGAAGATGGCACCAAATTACGCTGACATATTTATGCGCCACACAGAATCCAGTTCCTGATTTGTGGGGTTTAACGTCCCAAAACCAGTTCTGATTATGAGAGACGCCGTAGTGGAGGGCTCCGGAAATTCGACCACCAGTCAGTTCCTATCGTCGTATAAGATTAAGCCGTTGTGTCTATAAACGTTACCTGGACGACATATTCTTGATTTGGTCTCATTCTGACAACGAACTTCTCAAGTTCATACAGGTCTTCAACCAAATGCACCCAAGTATTTCTTTTACGCACTCTTATTCTAATACCGAAATAAGTTCCTTGATGTTCACGTATACGGATAGAAGAGGGGTGCGCTAGTCACGAGCGTATACAGAAAACCTTCGGATCGACAAGTGCCTGCACCTCAATAGCTGCCCCGCCCGCGCCACTGTAAAACTAGCATTCCTTATTCTCAGGCACAGCAGATTCAAAAAAAAGTATACTCCCGCACAGGAAGACTTCCACAAAAGCACCGCACTGATGCGTGAAGTACCCGTCGATCAAAAGTACCCACCGTCTATCATTGAGGATGCGATTATGAAAGATGAAAATCTCGACCGCCAGGCACTCCTGAATGACCAAAAGACACCGACCACGAACGCTGAAAAAAACTTTGTTCTAACCTTTACTAGCAATCCACCCAACGTTAATAAAATCTTTAAAAAAACATTTTAACATAACGGAACAAAAAGCGAGCGACCCTCCACAATTTTTACCGATCCTCCGAAAAAGCATAAGGGATCACGTTGTACATTCAAAAATGGGAACAGTGCCTGTCGGCGGGCGTCGACCCTGTGGGAAATCTAGATGCGGCGTGTGCAAACACATCCAGAAAACCACAGTTGCAGAAAGCACACATTCGAATTTTAAGCACAGAATAAAAGGACAACTCGACGGCGACTCAAACAATGTTATTTATCTCTTAGAGTGTGGAATATGTAACATACAGTATACATAGGACAGACAAACACACCATTCAGAATAAGGTCCCATGTCCCATGTGCGTTGGTCCCATGTGCGCTCACTACCTTGCCTTCCGCTCTCTAAACACATCAACATGAAAGGTCACAGCTTTGAGGATGTCAGGGTTACACTACTGCAAAGCAACTTCGGAGCACCAGAGAACGTGAGCAACGGGAATCTTACTTATCTACAAATTTGGCACAATTAAACACGCCATAAATGAACATCCAGGTGCTCTCTCGATATTAGGAAGTCCAACAGTCGAATTGATAAACTTTGTATCCTCTATTACAAGATCGGCGATTCCCGCCAGTTATCATTGCCTCCTTCGACCGTTAAAACTTTATTTTTAAAGCTCAGTGCGCCCTATTCTGTCCGCCTGGCCCTGTTGGCGTTTCCCGTGTAAAGTCCCTAGATCTTTCTTTCTTTTTCGAGAAAAGCGTTCTAGGGACTTTACTCCCGTTAGTGCAAGCCGACACACTTATGGCGTTTTTCACTGGCAGATTCGGAGCAGGTTCTTTTGCTCCACCGCGACGAATCCGTGTCGGACCTATGCGCAACTCACAGGGG
>JABSTT010001972.1:0-60469 GCA_013339685.2 Hyalomma asiaticum
ACTCACAGGGGAGGAAGCATGCACGCTTTCCTACCGTGAGTTCATCATCTTCGCGTGTATAGGCGCATCATTTATCAATACTAATAACGCTTTGCTGAGAGCGTTCAGCCCGTTACGATTGTACTTCTGAACTACACATAACGATCCTCCTCTCCGGACTCCGGCGGGGGCTATGCCCCCCCCCCCCCGGGAAGTTGGGGGGGGGGGGCTTGAGCCCCCGAGCCCCCCCGTAGTCTCCGCCTATGATTAAACGATGATCTTTCAGCTCTCAAATCGTCGCTGTGAAGTTCAGAAACGCTAACAATATAGCTCACGACTTGACCACTTTCATTTTTCTGGTACAAGTTCCTTATCATTGACGGTGGGGAAGCTGTGACGTCGTTGCACAAGCTGCACGGAGCGCCTGCTCTTTTGTGTTTGAACACACAGTTCATTCGTTTATCTAAAACTGTCGATGAATTTCTGAGCTAATTGATCCACGCTGCCTCCCTAGGTTTCTATTTGTCCAATATAATATTGCTATTGGTTGTATATGAAATCTATTAGGGCGGTATAGGTTGTATAGGAGTTCTATTAGGGCCAATACAGACAAATAGCCACCACCTATAGGTCTCTTACTGGACTAATGGAGGTTGTATTGCTCAAATAGGAGCTGCCTATTGGTCTCTTAGTGGACTAATAAAGGTTGTATTGAGCAAATGGGTGCTGCCTATTGGTCCCTTATTAGACCAATACAGGTTGTATTGAACAAAAAGGTGCCACCTATTCGTCTGTTATTAAACTAACAGAGAAGCATATTGGACCAACAGAAGTTGCACTCGTCATACAGGTACTCTGAGTCTCTTATTTGACTAATAGTTTATTTATTAATTACCTGCCACCTATTTTACTTCCATATTGGACTAATAAAATGTATTAGCCTCTTTATCTGTTGTGGGGCCACGTCCCGCTCGACGCCATGTTTTTGCGTGGAATGTCTCCGCATCCCCCTTTCCCAGCTTGACGGGGCGGCGGCCCGCCCGTTTGCCCCATGTGGTTTTAACATAGGCTGCCATTGGCAGCGAGAAATTCTTAGAAGGTTTGCGCGTTCTGGCGTTTCTGGTTTTGGAGATGCCTCGGGAGAACACGCTGGGTCTCGGGGCGGTGCGTACGTGCTTTTGCGGCTCTCCGGGCGGCGAGGCCTCGCCGCCCGGACCTCGCGTCGTCTCGGGCTCCAGCGACCCACGGCAGCGGCCGGCGATCTGCGCCCATCTACGTATGTTCCTTTCTTTCTATTTTCCTTTTCTTGGGGCGCGGTCGCGGGTGCCCTGGCCGGGGTTAGGTGCTTCTCTCATGCATGGTCTTTGTGTATTTTTGTGTGTTATTCTGTGTTCGTGTTGTTCAGTGTCATTGTCCTTTGTTTGTGTTATCGTGTTCGCGTGTTAATCGTTATCGTTGCCCTTCGTATTTCATTCGATCTTGATTCGGCCTTGTATTATTTGTTTACATTTAATTTGACCTTGTTACTGTTTGTATTATTATAACGTTTATTAAGTCACCATGCACGGAGAGTTGCGCCTAATGTTCTCCTCTTTTGCCGCGTGCGACGGTTCGCGCTGCCCTGCCTCGAGTCGGGCCGCGGGTCGACGCGCGCGGCAGCGCGGCGATGGCATGGCTGAGATAGCGAACGCGCGGACGCTACGACCTCATTCTCTGCTCGTTGAGTGCTCGAACCCACTGCAGGGGGTTGCTAGCGGCGATGCCGCTGCTAGCAGTAGTAATTAGAAGAAGAACCCCGACACTGTACATTGTTGAAACAATAGGTGTGCCGGTATAATGACTGTCAGGTAATGGTCTCTGATTGGTCCAGTATCTAAACAATTATTGATTACCTGATTTGTCAACAGAGTCTGCATTAATCTGATGGCTGATGGATGCTATACGTTTTATATATGCATAGAAATTCGTAATGACTGTGCGTAATCCGAGGGCCAATAGTTTTTTATAGCAGAATAAAACTAGTTGTACAATTCTCAGCTATTGGCCTAATGAAGGAAAATCGGAGGGCAAGAGATACAAAACTGACCGTTATAATTCCAACCTTATACGACTCGTAGAAAAGTGGCCTCGTAGATAGGTAATGGGTAGGAAAGATGATTAAAATAGCAAATTGGTCACAGTAAATTGATCCAGCAGATGGCGGCTGCTTGTTGCAGCTACACAAGTTGGAATGGACATTTTCAATTCATGCTCATCACTATGTGGCGCTTTCCCGCTACAAATGCATATTCTCTAAAAGTAGTGTGCCAAGGGCAACTGCATCATGTAGATGTGGGCAAGATTTTACATTATGCCAAAAGGCTGTGAAGAAACGCTGCCAAGGATGCCTTAAAAAACCACAAAAACAATAGCTTTATTATACAGGAAAAATTGCACTTTCGGAAATGTGTTATCACTTTTACAGTTATGGTGAAGGGTACAGATTATGTACAGGAATTTCTCCCGGAACCACAGTACTCAAGTGTCTTGCGAATGTTGAAGATCTTGCAGCAGACGAGCTTGGTATATGCGCACACTGCTTTCACAATCACTGCTGCTCTCACCGTCACTCTCATCCCCGCTACTTTCTTGGTCCGAGATAAGTTGCGGATTTATCAGTATAGTCATCACATTGAAAGAGGAGTTTGAGAATTTCCTCAGATGCGAGACCGTTCTTCTTTCGCGAAGCCACGCTTCAGACGCAGCGCACGACTTCACAGTGGAAGCAGCTTTTTTTTTCTTTTTTTTCAGACAACCGAGTTCAAAAACATACCGGGATCTACTACAAGCAGTGCTTTACTCTGAGGCCGGCGGAGGTGACCGGCGGTTTGCTGGCGTATGAGTTAAGGCAGCTCCGTTAGGATTCTTAGACTACTGGCACGCTCAACCTGCTCTATGTTCTGCGGTTCTAGATGACTGCACGTGCTGCCCAACTCATGCTGGTGTGGCCTAATTTGGGCGCTTTTGGGTTGCCAACTTTTGCCGTGAACCGGGAACCAAAATTCTGGTTTCACTCCAAAATGTAATAATAAATAATGTTTCATGACCTAAATCGCTCACCGCACTTCGACAAATGTGAATTCATGGTGTAGAAATAATCGACTTCAAATTAATCCGAGTAAAACAACTTTTGTACTGTTTCATAGCCCACAAACTGCGATTGCTTCATCCATAACGGTCTCATTGAATAATTATGTTATAACGGCATCTGATAATGCTAAATTCCTGGGTGTTACCCTTGACAAACATTTTAAATACAACACTCACGTCAATTCACTAATAAAGAAGGTTTCATTTTGCTACATCGTGATGGTGGGTGGAGCGCAGAGCATCCAAGAAGTACGCCAGACGAAGGCTGCCTGAACAAGAGCGTTTTATTAGAGGCGGCTATCGTTTTTATAGCCACCGTGAAATTATCTCCAGTAAAATCTGGTGCGACTCGGTGCAAGCATAAACAACGCTGTTTATATCAATAGGCAGCAGCCATGCGCGCGCACATATAGCGCATTCCACTTTGCAGCAGCCCTTCCTTCTTATGGTGGATACCGCTGTACTGTTTCTTGGCTCGCGTCGAACGCCGTAGCACAGGAGCAGAGGATTCTTCGGTGTTGAAGGCTTCATTAGGCTTGACTTGAGTTTCCGATGATGACCCGGCCACTGTTCTGGTTGTTGCAGCCGCGGGGCTGTCTCTCAAACGAACCTGGTCCACGTGGCGCTCAAGTAGCCCGGCTGATGTCTGGATGGTCATCATACGGGCGCCGTTCAATTGTTTAATTGTGCCAGGTAGCCACTTCTCCCCATGTCCGAAGTTTCGGGCCCAAACTGCGTCACCTGGAGCCAATCTGCATGCCGTGTCTTCCTGCAACAATAAAGGAAAAGACAATGGCGGAGGAAGACACGTGTCCAAACGAGAGCGAATCTGCTAGTTCAGAAGCCTCTGCGAAGTGACTTGTCGCCTTGCGGTGTTCTTCGGTAGTTGAATAGAAGCCTGGCCAGTCTTGTAGACAGGCTACCCTGCGGAAGCTTCTTGAGGCCGTCTTTGATTGTACGTACGGCCCTTTCTGCGAGACCGTTCGACTCCGGGTGGTACGGGGCAGTTCGTAGGGTTCGTAGGTGCTTCACGTTGTTTCCGGACAAGAACTTTGCGAACGTCTCCGATGTAAACTGCGTTCCGTTTTCCGTAACAATCGTCCTAGGAATGCCAAAGCGACTGAACATTTCACGCAACGACGTTACAGTCGATTCAGCTGTGGCGTGTTGCATAGGCACTGCCTCAATCCATTTGGAATCGGAGTCCACTGCCACTAATATCATGGCACCGTTCACTGGACCGGCGAAATCGAGGTGAACGCGGGACCAGTTTGCTTGAGCTGGCGGCCAGTTCATCGTGGCTGCGCCGGAGGCAACGGCCTTGCTTGCACGCATACATCGCAATTCTTACTGCACACGAGCGACAACGGAGGCTTCCCACTCATCATCGTCAGACTGTGACCAAGTGCTGCGCGCCTTGTTCATGGCTCTACGATCGCACATCGCCCGGATGCCTGAAAGCTCAGCGAAAGAGTTATTGCAAGTAGTACTGGCCCTTGAGTCAGTAATCCTGAGTGCTGCCTCCTCTCATTGAGACTCGGTGCACCATGGCCCTGAACAAGTCGCCAGATTTCATTTCACGCCCTAAAGTGCCCTTATTAATGCAATGGAACTGTGCCGGTCTTCATTCCCGCCTGTCTGAACTCAATTTATTCCTGCGCGACACACCTGTACCTATCCTCGCCCTCTCTGAGGCCGGTCTGCCAAATAATCAGTCAATACCTGGCTACGTTGGTCACGTCAACCACACGATTCCCTCTTTCGCCCATGGAAGTGCCACGCTGTTTATTCGACGCGAAATACCACACATTGCTCTGCAAGTTCAAGACCTTTGCTCCGCCGCTGTGGAAGTAGTAGCAGTACAAGTACGTCTAGGCAGAAGATGCCTGAGCGTAGTGTCCATTTACGCATGTCCCAAGAAAAAAGTCCCCATGAAGACCCTCATCAAGGATATTTGTAGCCGTTGCCCTCCTCCTCGAATATTATGCGGAGACTTCAACGCTCACCATTCGCTGTGGGGTGACAAGACGGTCGACGCACGTGGGAAAGAAATAGTTGATGCTATGGATGCAGAGAACCTGTGCGTGGCAAACGACAAGAAACCAACGTTCTTCAGGCCTCCAAATTCCACCAGCGTCATTGACCTCGTAATACACTCTGCAGATGTTACAGTGTCATCGACGACAGCTCTGGATCGAATGGGCAGCGACCATTTTCCCATATATACCAATGTTGCTGGATATCAAAGGAGTCACCAAAAGTATTCCCCTGTCACACGATGGGACACCTATCGCGAAGTCCTAGAAGAGTCTACCGGAGACCTATTTGCCGACATGCTCAGAAGTAAGAAGGAGGCTACTAAATCGACGAAACTGCCAGATCATTTTCCTGCTCCGGACCTGAAGCTGCGGAATCTTTGTGCCGCACGGAGAAGAGCAGAACGTCTACTCCTGAGAAAAGGGGCCGATCATACGCTGAAAACTGCGCTTAACCGCATCAATGCAGTCATTCGTAGGCACACTAAACGATTAAGGCGACAACAATGGGCTGCTTTCTGTGCGAGTCTATCTGTGTTTACCCCCTTAGCGAGAGTTTGGGGAATTATTGGTACGCTGGCTGGAAGGACTTCCCATAAAAGACCTTTTGAAGTTCTTACCTTGAAGCTCGGGAAAACACTTGCAACATTAGCGGAAGACATTGCAGATGCCTATTCCACCCACACTTCGTCACAACCCATGGATCCCGTGCCACCTCTTTCCCATTCCTTGATGGATGCCCCTTTTACGTTCCGTGAATTGGAATCAGCGCTCAGCGGTCTGCGCAGACATTGTGCGGTCGGCCCTGATCTTATCAGCAATCAGATGATCGCGAACCTGCCGAAGCCACGGAAACAAGAACTCCTTACCATCTTCAATGCTGTGTGGAGCACAGGAGATATTCCGGAAAGCTGGAAAGTTGCATGGGTGGTGCCCATTCTAAAACCCAAGAAAGATGCTACTGTCTTAGGCTCGTATCGCCCGGTGTCACTGACGTCCTGTGTAGCGAAAGTCATGGAAAAACTAGTCCAGAGCAGGCTAAATTGGTTTGTGGAACAGAATAGGAAACTTCCATCATGCATGACTGGATTTCGACAGCGACTGTGCGCTCAAGACAGTGTTTTAGATCTGGTAAGCCATATTGAACACCACCGAGAAGACGGCCTCTCAACACTTGCAGTGTTCATGGATATTTCTAAGGCCTATGACTGCGTCTTGAGAGGAGCCATCATCACCCAATTGCAATCCATGGGAGTTACAGGCAACACTCTGCGCTTCATACACGCCTTTCTCAGTGACCGTGTTATTCGGGTTCGCCTTGGAGACACTGTTAGCGAGGAAAGACTCATTTCTCGTGGGGTACCACAGGGATGCGTTCTCTCTCCTCTCCTCTTCAATATTGCTTTGGCAGCTCTCCCGAACTCAGTTGGCTATCTGCGCGCTTCTGTCAAAATGTCAATATATGCGGACGACATCTGCATTTGGGTGTCGGGATACAGCCACAAACGACTGGCACGTATAGCACAAGGAGCGACTTCTTCCATACAGACCCACCTGTCAACGCTCGGCCTGTCAATCTCAACGGAGAAGTCATGCTTTATTCTTTTTCCGGGACGACAGCGAAAAGCCACGCGGTTGCATATCAACTTGGGAAGCCAGCCAATACGACAGGCTGCAAGTGTTCGTTTCCTGGGTGTGATATTGGACAGCAAGCTGTCATGGCGGAAGGCTGTAGACTATGTCTTTGACACATCACTGCAGCGACTTCATGCCCTCAAGCGAGTCGCCGGCATGCACTGGGGTTGTCACCCAAGGTCTATGCTCGCTCTACACTCCGCCCTTGTGACCAGTCGGATACTTTACCAGCTGCCGTTGATACGTCCATCAGAGACCCAATATGAACGCCTAGAGGTGCTAAATCGGAAAGGTATTCGCTTGGCCTTATGAGTTCCACAAGCGGCCTCAAACAAGAAAGTATTATTCGAGAGTCAATCGCTACCATTATGCCTTTTGGCCTCTCAAGCCCTTCTGATACAACTCCTAAGACTGAGTGAATCCTCACCTGGGAAAACCCTAATCAGAAGACTCAGAAATAGGCACAAGTCTCATTTCTATGCCGCTCTCAGTACTCTGGAGGTGCTTAGTGCCAAGAGTCCCAAACGAAGGCAACGAAGTGACCCTCCTTGGATGTTCGAAGACGTCTCCTACGAACTGTGCATTCCTGGGCTGAAATCAAAGCGATCAACCCCTCCTTCTGAAACATGCTACCGGGTGCTCGAGTATTTGTATGATAAATACAACGGCTATCTACATGTATACACGGATGGATCTGTTTGTATGGACACAAACAGCTGCTCTGCGGCATATTGGATTCCATCTGTTTGTTATGCATGGTCTGGACGTTTGGACAACGTAGTCTCTTCAACGGTTGCAGAGAGTGCTGCTATTGCTGCTGCACTACGCAAACTGAAGAATGGACCCACAAATCAAGCCGTCATTCTCACAGACTCAAAGTCGGCAATTCAACAGCTCTCTCGTGGAACTCCTCGAAACAAGTTCTGCCGACAATCATTGGTCTCACTGAAAACAGCAGCCCAAAGAGGAATTAGGGTAACTTTCCAGTGGATACCTTCGCATGTTGGTATCAACGGCAACGAAAAAGCAGATGCCCTGGCCAACGCAGCGCTTTCACGACAACCGACGATAAGAGCTCCTATTAATCAGATATCAGCAAAACAATCAATTCGTGATCATTTCCGTTCTTTGTGGAAGCCACCACACCAGCCTTGTGTGACTAAAGGACTTAGCCGCAGCGAATCAACTTTACTGTACCGAGTCAGAACGGGGTCAGCATGCACTCCCGCATGGTCTTTTAAAGTTAGGGGCGCTGCTTCGCCATTGTGCACGGAGTGCAATGAACTGGGAGACATTGACCACTACATCTGGTCCTGCAAGCGCTTTTGCACCGAGAGAACAGCATTCATGGATAACATGCAAAAAAGAGGGCTTGCGCATGGAAGCACTGAAGAAATTATATATCCGGAAGGGACACGGTCGGTTCGCAAGAAGGTGTCAGCTCTGCTTGTAGCGTTTCTTCAAGAGACAGGATTGAGTGACACGTGGTGAACAATGCGACATGGACCGAGACGCTCGGGCGGAGCAATTGCCGGCCAGATCTGCCAGGCTAACACCGCCTGTAGCCACAACACCACTACTACTACTACTACTACTGAGGTGTTCGATATCTTGGTCTAGTCCCGGCCACCACACATTTGTTCGCGCGACCGCCTTCATAGCCGAGGCTCCCTGATGCGTCTCGTGCAGGATTTGAAGGGTCCTCTCGCGTGCAGCCTCGGGAATGACTATTCTATGGCCCCAGAAGATGAGGTCGTGTGCAACCATCAACTCAAGCTTTCTTGCCACGTACGCTTTCAAGCATGCATCCACGTGTTTTTCTTGTGGCCACCCTTTTAGTATAAACAACTTGACTGTTCGGAATACCTTGTCGGCTTTTGTCAACCGGCGAAGCTCGTGCGTCGTCACACTTGTGTCGTCAAGTTGCCGCAGTGAGTGCACGTATTCTGGTATTTCTTCGGCGACATCGTCAGGGGTCGTGAGAGGAAGTCTGCTGAGGGCGTCGGCATTTTGGTTGTCTCCTCCGGGCTTGTATTCTATCCGGTACTGGTAGGCTCCCAACAGTAAAGACCAGCGCTGGATGAGAGCAGCTGCCATGATAGTTGTAAGGCGATCTTCGCGGAACAAGCCAACCAACGGTTTATGATCGGTTACAAGAATAAAAGCCGTCCCAGCAGGTAATCACGGAACTTGGTTACGCCGAAAACCAATGCCAACGCTTCCCGCTCGAGCTGCGAATAATTCCGTTCCGCTTGGGTCAGTGTTCGCGAATGGAATCCTATCGGTTTGTCGACGCCATCAACACGATGGAAAAGAACCGCTCCTATGCCATGTGGAGAGACGTCGCACTCGAGCCGCAACGGCTTGGTTGGGTCAAAGTGCATGAGCATTTTGGCATGTCGGAGTGCTTCCTTGGATTGTTCAAATGCCTGTTGCTGACTTGAAGTCCACTTCCACCGGCAATCCTTCTTCAGAAGGTCGTACAATGGAGCAAGCGTGCTGGCCATACACGGGGGGAACTTGCTGTAATAAGTGAGCAGACCAATGTAAGAACGTAGCTCGCTCACGTTCCTTGGACTTGGTGCCTTCATCACAGCTTCCAGGTTCTTCTCCAGTGGCTGAAGACCGTCACTGGTGATTTTGTGTCCCAGATACGATACTTCTGCCTCCCTGAAGGAACATTTATCCTTCCGTACTTTTACGCCGCATTCACAGAAGCGCTGAAGCACAGCCTTGAGATTGCTACCGTTGTCTGCTTTTCCTTCTGCCACCAGGACGTGGTCTAAAAATGCTTGTACGCCATTTAGACCGCCGAGCACATTTTTCATAGTGCGCTGGAAGATAGCCGGCGCGGACGACACCCCAAAAGGTAAGCGGTTGTAGCAAAACAATCCTTTGTGGGTATACTGATGGTGGTCAACTTCTTTGACTCGTCATCCAATGGAATCTGGTTATAGGCGTCCCGTAAGTCTAAGGTGCTATAGACGTCTCCCTTGTGCAGTGCTGCAAAAAATGTCATCGATGACTGGAAGCGGATACTGTTCTGTGACGCATGCTGCATTTACGGTTACCTTGTAGTCGCCACAGATCCTGACGGACCCGTCTTTCTTCAACACTGGCACAATTGGCGTAGCCCATTCAGAATGAGCGACAGGCGAAAGCACGCCAGACTTCACTAGCCTTTCCAGCTCTTCCGTAACCTTGTCTCGCAATGCATACGACAGAGGTCCCGCCTTGAAAAAATTTCGGAACGGCTTCTCCTTTCACGTAGAGGTGAACAGGTGGAACCTTGAACAGGCCTAGTTCTTCCTTAAAGATATCTTCATACTCAGACAAAATTGCTTCGAGCTCTTTGTCATCTCGTCTGCTGGCACTGCTCAGGCTTAGAACAGGCGCACCCAGGTTAGTTCAGGGCTCAAATGAGGTCACGACCACATAACCAAGGCGCTGAATGACGAACTACGGTCATAGAGGCATTCAGGGTCCTGCCGTCGTAGGAAATTGGCAGCGTGAGCTTACCAGCGATAGGCAGCGGCCCCACGTAACAGGACAACCTCAGGTCTGTCTTCTCGATGTCAGGCCACTTCTCGCGGTGCCTGTTGTACACATCCCAGGGTATTACGCATACCGGCGACCGGTGTCAATTTCCATAACTAGGTCAACGCCTCCGCAGCGAAACTTGCGTCGTACGGGACTGACGATTTCCTTGTCCGTCACCGACGCTTGACTTCCGCTGATTGTGAATAGCTGAGCATCACATGCCTCGTTTCCTTCGGGGTTTCCAGTTAACGCAAAAGTGCTCTCTCTCCTGCCACTTGCCCTGCACGCTACGGAAATATGCCCCTTTTTTCCGCACTTGAAGCATTCGGCGTTTTTGTACCGGCAAGCTTGATCCGAGTGGGTTTTGTTTCCACACCTTCCGCACTCTTTGTTAGCTTGCTTGCTTGTGCACCGTATTGGCCGCCTGTCAGCCAGCCTATGCAGCTCTGGTTCAGTCTTCACGTCGACGTTCTTCATAAGCTGGACGCCTTGACCCGCCGCCTCTGATGCGAGCACCATGCTCTCAGCTTCCTTCAAGATCAAACTTGATCGACAAAGCAGTGCTTTTTGTACTTCTGTGCTTCGGATTCCGCATAATATCTTGTCCCGCAGCATTCGGTCCAACATGTCGCCACAGTTGCACTTGTCGGCAAGTCGACGGAGCTCGACGATAAACTGCTGGGCAGATTCGTCTTCATTTTGGACACGAGTGAAAAATCTGAAGCTCTCTGCAATTTCGTTCGGCTGGGGATCATAGAAGTCTTGCAAAATTTCCACCCCTTCCTTGTAGGTGAGCTGGTTCACCTTACGAGGAGCGCACCGCCCACTGAGGACGTCAATTGACCTTGATCCGAGAGCCGAGACAAGAAACGCTCTCTTCTGTGCGTCTTCCACGATGTTGTTGCCTTCGAAGTAGGACTCGATGCGAATGACGTACGACGTCTACTTGTCCTTGCCGTCGTCAAACGGTGGTACTTGGTACGCCATTGCAGAAGCAGCGAAGGTCTTGGTCTTACCTGGGTGGGTTCTTCGTCGCCTTTGCTACATCCTCGTCGCCATTGCTACACCGTGATGTTGGGTGGAGCACATATCATCCCAGAAGTACGCCAGACGAAGGCTGCCTGAACAAGAGCGTTTTATTAGAGGCGGCTGTCGTTTTTATAGCCACCGTGAAATTATTTATAGTACAATCTGGTGTGACTCGGTGCAAGCATAAACAACGCTATCTATAACAGTAGGCAGCAGCCATGCGCGCGCACGTATAGCGCATTCTACTTTGCAGCACATTTGGTATCCGCATTATCGTTAAAACACGTGCATTTTTTCAACCTCATGTTCTCATCTCACTTTATCATGCTTACAAACAGCCATTTATCATACTGCTTGTCATCTTGGGGTAAAACCTATGCCGTTCATCTCAAACCACTTCAACGTCTTCAAAACCAGGTGATAAAATTAATGACCATTCCCATTCTCTACCTATCTATCAGCATGTTGGCATCTTGTCCATTCAGCAGCATGTTTTATCACAGATTGTCGGTCATCACATACCGTCTCATTCATCGTGAAATATAATTAAACTGTACTCCTTTCCATATCCTTATCAACAACAATAATACCAGGTTTTCAGAGCATAATAACCTTCTCTTACCTAAAGACAGATCTAACTCTGGCAGGTTTACAGCACGCTTCAATGCTATACATCTCTGGGATCATATACCTCCTCATGCTAAGTCATCTCGTTCATTGACATCCTTTAAACCCAACATTAAAAACATCCTGTTAAAGGAATCTTTTGTTCTTTCGTAATGTTTTTTTCATCACTTGATTACTTTGCATCCCTTCTTATGTGCATTTTTTCGTTTTACTACTGTGTAATGCTGCTTTGATAAATATGTAACTTTTTCTCTTTTTACTATACATTTTTATGTAATACTCGCAGTTTTATTTTTTTCGCACTCTTTCGTTTCTTGCTGCTGTTACTTACCTTTCATATACCCCACTAATAATAGGAGCTCCCCCGGACACTTCCTTACTTGGGACCACCTGGTGCTGTGTGTATTATGTAACCGTTTTTTTTACATGCTAAAACAAATAAACTTGAACTTGACCTTCAGTTAAGCTAGGCCACCACCTTCGAGAAAAAGTTTTAGAGTTTTAGTACAAATTACAATTATATTTCTGGCTTTTAAAAACTAGGTAGTTCGAAACTCTCTAATGATGACATGGTAAAAAATTCATAAATGAAATTTGATGTAAATTATGAGACAAAATATGCACATTGCGACAACAGTCATGACTACAAAACCGTTGTGGTTAAAACGTGACTTGGCACCTACACAGCAGGACAATAGCCTGTGCATCTAACCATCACAACTTTAATCCCAGGTGTGTTATCATTACAATTCTAGTAAAATTGATATCCGACTTAACAGTTCTTCAAACAATTCGCCATAGTATGAAATTATGCCACTTGTTTTCAGTTATTGTTATTCAATGCACAGTTCTGGATATAAAGAAAGAGCACACGATATTTATGGGTAAATACTTATTATAAGGGATGTTATCACTGTTTGCATAGCTGTAGGATAGCTGTAGGATACCAAAAATTATGTTCTGAGAAAACTGGCCTTGAAAATTTGAAACATTCGAACTTAGTATTTATCTAATAAAAAATACACTCATTATGTCTAAAATTCTCTAGGCTCATTGCTTAGTCCCTCCTTGGATGCGGCACGATCTCTTCTTCAGCGAGCTGAAGCACACATTTTCTTTCTTGCCTGTTTTGCATGTACAGGTGAGTCACACGCGGCCTTCCACACATAGCGACAATCATTCCTCAGGCACACCACCGTTGTGTATAGTGTCCAGGTTCGATGCCTGCTTGTTTTAGAATGTCTCGTGTGACCCTGTTTCCGCCATTAAACTGAGTCATAACATTGTTCAATCCAAACAAAAAAATGGGCACCTTTTTGAATACTGTGGCAAACTGTCCCACTGATACATTCACTAGCATTTTCGGCCGCGCCGTGCAGGCACTTCTTCTCTTCAAAAATTTATTGGAACTACGGTCACTGTCCACTTTCAGCTTATTGATGATTTCATTGGGATGTCTTCCCTTGAGCTTCTAGGCGTCCTTCTGGAGAGCTTTCGCTCGGTGGAAGCCGCAGCAACTACATAAGGGCAGAGGCCATGCCAATATGTGGTGATTCCCTAAGTTTTCCATATTTTATGGACTCCTATAACTTCCTACTTGAAAGGCTAGAACTAAATTCGCAGACTAGTATTCTCTTACAAAAGCGATGCGATTGCAACCCAGCACAAACGTACAAAACGTGAAGAATTGAGTGCTGCAGCATCTCAAGGCCCTCTAGCAGAAAGATTTAAATAAATGGAAACATCACGCACCACAATATGCTTCCAGAAGCGTTAGAACGTACTTAACTAAATCAGAATTACGTAATATGCACAAAACATACATGTGTGACGAGGTCGCTGAATCACAACGTTCAGTTTCCGTTTTGAATGAGTATAGCATTATATATTTTTTCTCGAAAGGTCATGTAGCTCATCAGAACAAGGGCTGCTGGCTTTCTGGTCGAATACCTATATTTGAACAGGGAAGCAAGCTCCTTCAGTCATTGACTGTGATCGCTACCTCTAATGTGGTTGTTGGCCCAGGAGGCGCACAAATGTCTCGCAGGAAATAACAGCACAAGGCATTAAAAGACCCACACACAAACGAGCCAGTGCTTCCATAAGCAATGTACAATAAGACCCATTAACTTAGAAAAAAGCTGAAACTGAAATAGATATGGCCTTATAATAGTGATACCGTACCTCGGGTGAAGAATGAAAGAGGACAACGAAGTGAGGCTCAATCCTGGGCTGAGTGCTAAGCCTTCCGCTACCATCCGTCACCCCGCTCTGTAAAATAAACATCTTTCACCGTAACAAGATTGCACGCTGGGCCTTACGCTTGCAAGAGTATGACTTTGATATATGCTTTAAGAGTGGCCGCCGTCATGCAGACGCTGATTGCCTCTCGCGACTTCCCCTTCCCATGACGGAATGTGACGCCGACAATTTTGACGACTGTCTAGCAGCTATAGACTCATCGTTCCCAGATCTTGCCGCCTTCCGTGCTGAACAGCGCAAAGACCATAGTCTGGCTCCTTCTTTCTCATCCGCCGTCGAGAAGCCCCGCCAGAGCCCTTTCGTTGTACAGGATGGAATTCTTTACAGGCGGAATTTTTCTGGGACCGGGGCCCGCCTTCTTTTGGTTGTTCCTAAGGCTATGCGAACCAACGTCTTACAAACTTTGCACGACGACCCAACATCCGGCCATATGGGATTTGCCAGGACATACCACCGCGCACTCGAACGTTTTTACTGGCCACGCATGCGCCAAACTACGGCCAAATACGTTGCGAGTTGTGACCATTGTCAACGGTACAAACGTCCAACTAGTGCACCGCCAGGCCTTCTCCATCCCATACCACCTCCGTGTTCCCCCTTTGAAGTCGTCGGCATTGACTTGATAGGCCCTTTTCCGAGATCCATCCAGGGGAACCGCTGGATTATAATCTGTGTCGACCATCTGACCCGTTACGCTGAAACCGCACCACTCTCTGCCGCCACAGCCGAGCACGTTTCGGACTTCTTATTGCGCTACATAATCCTCCGGCATGGACCCCCTCGCGCGATTATCAGCGATCGCGGCCGCCAGTTCGTAGCCGACGTCGTTGAGGAGCTGCTTCGCCGCTCAGCCTCCCAGTTTCGTCACGCCACGTCATACCATCCACAGACGAACGGATTGACTGAGCGCGTCAACAGAACTCTGATTAACATGCTTGCTATGTATGTTGACTCGAAGCACAAAAACTGGGACGCAATTTTACCTTTTATGACTTACGCGTACAATACTGCGCTGCACGAGACCACCGGTTTCAGCCCGTTCTACCTCGTCTACGTCCGCCGACCACGAAGTACCCTTGACACCATTCTCCCATTTTCCGAGGAGGAAAAACCACCTCTTGCTGAGACACTCTGTCGCGCAGAGGAGGCGCGGCGCATCGCGCGTCTCCGTACTTTCGCATCACAGGACCGCTCAAAGGCTCGTTACGACAAGCGACATCGACATGTGTCATACAGAAAAGGCGATCTGGTGTGGCTGTGGACTCCGTACCGCAAGCGTGGGTTGTACCAAAAGTTCCTGGCCCGCTACACAGGTCCTTTTGTCGTCTTGTCGCGTTTTAGTGACGTTACGTACGTCGTTTCCCGACTCGCATCTACCGGCCGTCGTTCCAGAACTGACGTCGTCCATGTTGCCAGGTTGAAGCCATACTATACGCGCGACACTGAATGACTCGCCCGGTGGGCATCGTCTGCAACGGGGGAATTGATACCGTACCTCGGGTGAAGAATGAAAGAGGACGACGAAGTGAGGCTCAATCCTGGGCTGAGTGCTAAGCCTTCCGCTACCATCCGTCACCCCGCTCTGTAAAATAAACATCTTTCACCGTAGCAATAGTTTATTTGCAGCCAGATACAAGCACAAGCAAGATCCAAGTTAGATCTATAAATTTAGGTTTCGGATGAGCTTTGGTGCAACACAGGTCATATCCATAAAACTTTGTGTTTAAGCTGTAGGTGTGATGATCCTGTCATCACCAAATGTCTCTAACATCGCAGGGTTTCATTGTCATGTGGAAAGGTAGCAGCTCTTCTGACAAGGCTATTAAATTCCAAGGTGGCATGTCATAAGAAAGGCACCTCTGGTCTTTGCTGTAATAGTTCATAATTGTAATGGCAAAATGGTAGTCAGCTGAGCCTTAGTGAAGATTCCTGCTCAACTTCTCCAATTTAAAGTAGCCAACGGGCATTAGTACACTGTCACAAAATGGCGCCCACTTCCTCGGAGAGCCCAGAATTTGGTGAGAGGCGGTGCACCGAAAACAAGGAAGAAAATCGGCACGCACCGCAAGAGATCATACGCACCAAGGTCACACCACAGCTGGCCGAAGCCTAGGCAACTCGTTCCTAGACCGTGATGGGAAACTGTGGAATGCGGCAGTGCGTCACCCCATCACCGCAGGTGAGTGCGCGAGTCGGACAAAGAGAGAAATGAGGCGGAGAGTCCGTGCCAATGCTCGTCGCGACATGCGAGGCACAAGGAGGTGCCGCCCAAGCGCAATGGTTCTAGTTGAATCAAGAAACTTCTCTCTGTGTTGCGCGTGCTGGGACCATGTGGTCCGGGCTGGATCTTCGAGAACAGCTTGCCGGAGTCAATATAAGGCGTCGAGCAGGGGCTGTCAGGAGCAGCCTTAGTCGTATGTGACTCAATGAAAGAAGAAAGATGGAAAAGCGACTCTGCTCCACCAACCAACCTACGAGCCCAGCCTGCAAGCTTCGTGGCAAAAAAAAAAAAAAAAAAAAGCGCCCGTCCTGTCTGTTTCGTTTCTTCTTGTTTCTTCTTGTGTTCGTGTGTATTTCGCGCTAAGTTGAATTTGTCGTGGTGCATGACCAACTAGCCCAACAGTCTGTCCTACTAAAGCTTCGTGTTGACTAGGCACTTCAAGTGACTCCGGTGAATAGGACTCTTTCTTGTTTTTTATTCTCAAGCGTAATGCATAAGCTTGTACTTTGGTGTTGGTTTCATGTAATGTTGTAGCCCATCTATGTTTATATTTCGAAGAGCTGCGTTTGTGCACGGTTTTGTGTAACTACCTGTTCGATGAGAATATACTTGTTTATTTTGATCAGCTTCAGCTCTGACTCGGTCTTTGGACCACTGCTTGCATTCTGCTAGTGCGCATCATGTCTAAGCTTTCGTGGGATCATTTTCGGCGAACGTATATGTCGGTTCTTGGATTTTTTTCCGCCGACACTGTCCCGTGTCTCACAGCTTAGGATCGGTGACGCCCCGCCACGGTGGTCTAGTGGTTATGGCACTCTGCTACTGATCCGAAGGTCGCGTGATCG
Organism: Hyalomma asiaticum; assembly: GCA_013339685.2. NCBI lineage: Eukaryota > Metazoa > Arthropoda > Arachnida > Ixodida > Ixodidae > Hyalomma > Hyalomma asiaticum. The sequence goes on from JABSTT010001972.1 coordinate 17,304, forward strand.
AATCCCGGCCGCGGCGGCTGCATTTCGATGGAGGCGAAATGTTGAGGGCCGTGTGCTGTGCGATCTCAGTGCACGTGGAAGAACCTGAGGTGGTCGAAATTTCCGGAGATCTCCACTACGGCGTCTCTCATAATCAGAGCTGGTTTTGAAGTTCGAAGTTTATTCAAAATTGATGCATATATATACAGAAAATAGACAATTTTTACACAGAAAAAGGTCCCATAGTGTAAACACTGTAGGGGGACCTTATTATAAGGGTAGAAAAAAAACATTTCTTAACAGCAAACAGGAAATATTTAGAGTACAAAGTAAGAAACGAAACAAGAAAAGCAAAAGCAGCGAATCAAATATTTAGGGAAATAGTAATATAATGGAAACCATAAAACAGTAAGGGTGAGAAAATGTGATAGAATACAAAGGAAACACCAATCAAATGCAACGAAAACAACAGAATTAAAATTGTAATTTAAGAACATTCAATAAGTGGTGTTATTAAAAATGGACGTGAAACCCCACAAATCAATCAGGATCGGTGACACGCAATTATGGGACTGGCCTGCTCACCGTGGCAAATGCACCCATTTCCAGAGCACAAAGCTTTGAGTGTGCCCATCACCCGTCAGATTTCTTATTTTTTTACTGGAATGTTAACTTAAGGTAGGTCACCTTTAAAAATGCATTTTTGAAAAACAACCTATTTTCGGATTACCAAGTTCAAGCTTCTTGTCTGTTGAAGAATATCTAGAAGAATTATGTTCATGTCTTAAGCCGTTGACAAGTTATGATTAATTTCGCAACCCCTCGATCCTAGACTCATTCAAAACCGAAACCGAACGTTCGGCTTCAGTGATCTCGTCATACATGTATCTTTTGTGCATATTGCGTAATGCTGATTCATTTAAGTACGTTCTAACGCTTCTGGAAGCATATCGTGGCGCATCATGTTTCCACTGATTTATTTTTAAGTCTTTCCGCTAGAGAGCTTTGAGATGCTTCAGCACTCAATTCCTCACGTTTTGTACGTTTGTGCTGGGCCGCAATCACATCGCTTTTGTAAGCCAATTCGACTTCGCGAATTTAGTTCTAGCCTTTCACGGAGGAAGTTATAGGAGTCCATAAGATATGGCAAACTTAGGGAATCACCATATATTGGCATGGCCTCTGCCCTTATGTAGTTATTGTTGCAGCTTCCACCGAGCAAAAGCTCTCAAGAAGGACGTCTAGGAGCTCAAGGGAAGACTTTCCAATGAAATCCTCAATAAGCTGAAAGTGGACAGTGACCGTTGTTCCAATAAATTTTCGAAGAGAAGAAGTGCCTGCACGGCGCGGCCGAAAATGCTAGTGAATGTACCAGTGGGACAGTTTGCCGCAGGGTTCAAAAAGGTGCCCATTTTTCTGCTTGGATTGAACAATGCTATGACTCAGTTTAATGGCGGAAACAGGGTCACACGAGACATTCTAAAACAAGCAGGCATCGAACCTGGACACTATACACAATGGTGGTGTGCCTGACAAATGATTGTCGCTATGTGAGGAAGGCCGCGTGTGACTCACCTGTACATGCAAAACAGGCAAGAAAGAAAATGTGTACTTCAGCTCGCTGAAGAAGAGATCGTGCCGCTTCCAAGGAGGAACTAAGCAATGAGCCTGGAGAATTTTAGACATACTGAGTGTATGTTTTATTAGATAAATACTAAGTTCGAATGTTTCAAATGTTCAAGGCCAGTTTCCTCATAAAATAATTTTTGGTATCCTACAGCTATGCAAACAGTGATAACATCCCTTATAATAAGTATTTACCCATAAATTTCGTATGCTCTTTCTTTATATCCAGAACTGTGCATTGAATAACAATAACTGAAAACAAGTGGCATAATTTCATACTATGGCGAATTGTTTGAAGAACTGATAAGTCGGATATCAATTTTACTAGAATTGTAATGATAACACACCTGGGATTAAAGTTGTGATGGTTAGATGCACAGGCTATTGTCCTGCTATGTAGGTGCCAAGTCACGTTTTAACCACAACGGTTTTGTAGTCATGACTGTTGTCGCAATGTGCATATTTTGTCTCATAATTCACATCAAATTTCATTTATGAATTCTTTACAATGTCATAATTCGAGAGTTTCGAACTACCTAGTTTATAAAGGCCAAAGACATAATTGTAATTTGTACTAAAACTCTAAAGCTTTTTCTCGAAGGTGGTGACCTACCTTAACTGAAACATTATTTATTATTACATTCTGGAGTGGAAGCAGAATATATTATGTTGGTTCTCGGTTCAAGGCAAAAGTTGGCAACCCGAAAGAGCCCGCATTAGGCAACACCAGCATCAGGCGGGCAGCACGTGCAGTCATCTCGAACAGCTGAACATACAGCAGGTTGAGTGTGCCGGTAGCCTAAGAATCCTAACAGAGCTGCCTTAACCCATTGGCTTCTAAAGCCAGCTAACCGCCGGTCACCTCCGCCGGCCTCAGAGTAAAGCACTGCTTGTAGAAGATCCCGGTATGTTTTTGAACTCGGTTGTCTGAAAAAAAAAATAATAAAGCAGCCAGCTCTGCTTCCACTGTGAAGTCGTCCGCTGCGCCTGAAGCGTGGCTTCGCAAGAAAGAACGGTCTTACATATGACGAAATTCTCAAACTCTTCTTTCAAAGTGATCACTATACTGATAAATCCGGAACTTATCTCGGACCAAGAAAGTAGCGGGGATGAGAGTGACGGTGAGAGCAGCAGTGATTGTGAAAGCAGTGTGCGCGTATACCAAGCTCGTCTGCTGCAAGATCTTCCACATTCGCAAGACACTTGAGTGCTGTGCTTCCAGGAGGCATTCCCAAACAAAATAAAACAAAAAGTCTTAAAATTGGAACAAAATACCTTGAGTTACGCATGTTTCTACACGACGTCGCACACGCCAGTTCGTGGTGGCAAAAATACGCAGGACAGCTCGCCGGAATGGGCGCCAAAGACGGGGAAGCGAATGACTTAAAGCATGCCTGCCACTCAGTTGTCTAATGGATTGGGAAAGGTGCTTGCGCAGAGAAACTTATTTAATTTTTTTTCCGGGTAACACTGTTGAGTGCCAATAATTGCAGTTGTCCAAATGTAACTTGTTGAAAAAAATTGTGCCATACTATAACTGAAGCATGATAGTGACAGGTCTTCAGCAGAAGCGGTATTACAGCTGCATTCCAGGAAGTACGGCTGTCCTAACTCTGGAGATACATGTTTGCTGGAACTGCATGAAAAAGGGCCAGGCCTTCTGGGAAAAAGGAAAAAAAATAAGGAAAAAAGAAACGATGGCATTGACAAGCATACACATATGCTTAACTATTTTTTTCTTGAACGGTGAGGAGAAGGCAGTCTGACTGCTGAAGTTTGATATCGTTGAACAGCAGTCTCGCATTCCAGAAAGTAAACAATTATGTGCTGCTTCACGCTTGGTCCCTTGACTCAAGGCCCTCAGCATGTTCTGAGAATTCATACTAGGTAAAACACATAGTTTTGTTTTTTATCACCAGTTTGCTTCAGTTTTGCGAGCAAGGAAAAGCCATTACGAACTGTTACAGACCTTCTGTTGTTGTTGTTCTGGAGCGGACCTGAAACAATACTACTTTTGTGAGCGGAATGAAAACAATACTGCAGTGAAAAACACGTCATTCTGGCGCACTGGACGGGGGTGTGCACATTTTTCTTAAAGTATTCAGATTGGATTTTGTCATGGTTTCCATATCACATAAGTGTCCTGCACGTTCTCTACATATTTCGACAAATAGGCCTTGTTTGGGTGCCTCATTTATCCTGCTTCACACAGGCGTCCAGAGCACGTTGCTGTTTCCAAGCTCAGTTTTAGTGGCGTCTGGTGATGTTACCGAACCATCGGAAAAAATGTCTATGCAGGCTATGCTTCGCCATGCCCAAATAACAGAAAGATACAGCAAGAAAGCAGGGGCGATTAAAATGTTACAGTACACGAACCTGAAGTTGCCTGGATTGCTACAGTGAACCATCCTGTGAAATGCCGCCTGTTTGATGTGGAGGTGCGTGTCATTGTGGCTTAGTTAAAAAATTTTCTATAGCTGTTACGTAGCCGGCAATATGAATGCATTAAATTATATTGTAGCCAGAATATTGGCATAGAATATTAATTCTGTATGTGTGTCAGCATGGCGTAAATAACCTCACAATGCCTGTTTATTCTGAATACCTATGAAACAGTTTGGTGGCTGTAGAATCGCTATAGCGATTCTACAGCCATATAAGCGAAAGAAGCAGGGTGGCTATAGCCACCCTGCTTCTTTCGCTTATATGGCTAACATTGTGTGAGAGATGGGTTAACAACTTTTTTGTGTTGCAAATATTAGTAAAATAGGTTACATTCGGGCTATTTTACAGGAGACGAAAGACCAGCAACCAGAAAAACAGAAATATGAATATTACTTGTCAGCAGGAAATAATTTTTTTCTGGTGTGCATGAACATTCTGCTGATGTGCCAGTGGTCATGTATCTTGCCCTGGCAGTAAAAATAGATGAAATAACAAAATGTATCAGTAAAAAAATACTTTACAGTGGAGGCCCCGCCACGGTGGTGGCTATGGTACTCGGCTGCTGGTCCCAAGGTCGCGGGATCGAATCCCGGCCGCGGCGGCTGCATTTTGATGGAGGCGAAATGTTGAGGCCCGTGTGCTGTGCGATGTCTGTGCACGTTAAAGAACCCCAGGTGGTCGAAATTTCCGGAGCTCTCCACTACGGCGTCTCTTATAATAATAGCGTGGTTTTGGGACGTTAAAACCCCACAAAACAACTTTACAGTAGAGGTGTGCGAATATTCGAAATTTCGAATAATTTTCGAATAGCACTTGCTATTCAATTCGCACTTTTACTATTCGAACGAATAGTAACTTGGTAATTAAGGGGGAAAATATGCTGTGTCTCATGAAAAGTTGCCCGTTTCCGCTAGTGCGCTTCGCGCATAACACCGGTGTACTGCAGCGAAACTAACACTTGTGTACGGCGGCGGAGCTAACACCCGTGCACTGCGGCGAAGCTAGCATCGCGAACTGCGGCGAAGTTGGCTCAGCTGTCTATTGCACAGTTCAGTGTTGGACTGTTCTTTAGCACTTTGGAATGACACTGTGGGCATAAACGTCACGCAATGAATTTTTCGGGGCGAAGCTCCTTAAGGCGTAGGCTTGTCTGCCGTATTTGTCCGTCGTACCCACCTCGTCTAGTTCGTGAAGTGATCACTAGATGGCGTTGGTGGCGCTCACTCCATGTCAATGCACATTCGCTCCTATAGACCACTGACCATTACATCAGTACTCTACAGGTTGGCGATGCAGGCAATTAAATTTAAAATGCAGATATGGACAGAGCATAATGGCACTTTTGGCGAACTCCAAAATGGATTTCGAGTCGACAGGAGATTAGATGATAACCTTTTTGCGCTTACGCAGTGTATAGAAATAGCCGGAAAAGAGAACAGACCTCTACATTTGGCATTTTTGGATATTAAGGGTGCGTATGACAATGTGAATCAGAATATTTTATGGGACATGATGAAAGAGGCTGGTATAGGGGATGATTGTATAGAGCTCTTAAAGGAAATATACAGTGGAAATACAGTATGTGTGGAATGGGAAGGTATGGCGAGTAATGGTAGAATGGAGGCCGTCGATATAGGTAAAGGGTTGAGGCAGGGATGCCCGTTGTCCCCACTATTATTCATGCTTTACATGAGGAGAATGGAGAAAGCATTGGAGATGAGCAATATTGGTTTTAAGCTGTCGTACAGACAGGCAGGTATAGTGATAGAACAAAAGCTCCCCGGGTTGTTTTATGCAGACGATATTGTGCTATTCGCAGACAGTCGAACAGATTTGCAGGGTCTGGTTAGTATATGTGGTCGGGAAAGTGAAGATTTAGGGCTAAAATTTAGTGTGACAAAATGCGGCTGGATGATATTCAACGACAGCAACGATCAGACGATATCAATACAGGGCGAGGAGATACCCAGAGTACGAGAGTACAAATACCTCGGGATATGGATAAATGATGGGAATAGATACATGGAAGTACAAGAAAAAGCTATGATAGTTAAAGGAAAGAGGAACTCCGCAATAATGAAGCATAGAGCGCTGTGGGGTTACAACAGGTACGAGGTAATTCGAGGTTTGTGGAAAGGTGTAATGGTGCCAGCACTTACATTCGGAAACTCAGTGGTGTGCATGAGGTCAGAGGTACAATCAGGGCTGGACGTGAATCAGAGGACGTTCGGACGTCTCGCACTGGGCGCCCACGGGAAGACCACAAATGAGGCTGTTAAGGGGGATATGGGATGGTCTGACTTTGAGGGAAGGGAAGCTCAGAGTAAAATTAGGTACGAACAGAGATTAAGGAATATGAAAGAAAGTAGATGGGCAGCGAAAGTATTCAGGTATTTGTATAGGAAGAACGTTGATACACAATGGAGGAAGAGAACTAGGAAGCTTACCAGTAAGTATACATCCAGTAACGAAACGGATGGGACGAAAAAAAGCGTTAAGAGCATGGTCAGAGCGGCGGAGAACTCGGATTGGATAGCTAGAATGGAGAAGAAACCGGCATTGAACAACTGCCGAAAAGGGAAAGACGAAATCAAGAGAGAAAAATTTTACAATAATTCAAAGGGAAGCGCTTTACTGTTTGAGGCAAGGTCCGGTTGCCTGAGAACCCGAAGTTACAGAGCAAAATTCAATAAAGAAGGGGATACATGTACGTGCTGTGGAAAAGCTAGGGAAACGACAGACCATATTTTGATTGAATGTACAGATGTCCACCCAGGTGTAGCTGTGGACACTACCCTACAGGAGGCCATGGGTTTCAGGAGTAACAGGGGAAAGCTGAACATGCCGGCGATAGATATAAGTAAAAGGCGCTTAGAGCATTGGTGGCGCAAAAGTATGGAGCAAACAAAAGCGAAAGGTAGTTCGGGTAAGATTGTTTCATCACAGAGGAACGATAATAGATAAAATAAATAGACGAAGTAAAAAATCAGTTGTGAAATATGTGTGATTCGGGAAAAGAAATGGTTGTAAACGAAAAAGAAATAAAGCTAGAGCTTGGTGGCCCGGCCACCGCCCCGTTATAAAGGGGACGCTCCTAATATCCATCCATCCATCCATGCGGCTGGATGATATTCAATGACAGCAACGATCAGACCATATCAATACAGGGCGAGCAGACACCCAGAGTACGAGAGTACAAATACCTCGGGATATGGATAAATTATGGGAATAGATACATGGAAGTACAAGAAAAAGCTATGATAGTTAAAGGAAAGAGGAACTCCGCAATAATGAAGCATAGAGCGCTGTGGGGTTACAACAGGTACGAGGTAATTCGAGGTTTGTGGAAAGGTGTAATGGTGCCAGCACTTACATTCGGAAACTCAGTGGTGTGCATGAGGTCAGAGGTACAATCAGGGCTGGACGTGAATCAGAGGACGGTCGGACGTCTCGCACTGGGCGCCCACGGGAAGACCACAAATGAGGCTGTTAAGGGGGATATGGGATGGTCTGACTTTGAGGGAAGGGAAGCTCAGAGTAAAATTAGGTACGAACAGAGATTGAGGAATATGAGAGAAAGTAGATGGGCAGCGAAAGTATTCAGGTATTTGTATAGGAAGAACGTTGATTCACAATGGCGAAAGAGAACTAGGAAGCTTACCAGTAAGTATACATCCAGTAACGAAACGGATGGGACGAAAAAGAGCGTTAAGAGCATGGTCAGAGCGGCGGAGAACTCGGATTGGATAGCTAGAATGGAGAAGAAACCGGCATTGAACAACTGCCGAAAAGGGAAAGACGAAATCAAGAGAGAAAAATTTTACAATAATTCAAAGGGAAGCGCTTTACTGTTTGAGGCAAGGTCCGGTTGCCTGAGAACCCGAAGTTACAGAGCAAAATTCAATAAAGAAGGGGATACATGTACGTGCTGTGGAAAAGCTAGGGAAACGACAGACGATATTTTGATTGAATGTACAGATGTCCACCCAGGTGTAGCTGTGGACACTACCCTACAGGAGGCCATGGGTTTCAGGAGTAACAGGGGAAAGCTGAACATGCCGGCGATAGATATAAGTAAAAGGCGCTTAGAGCATTGGTGGCGCAAAAGTATGGAGCAAACAAAAGCGAAAGGTAGTTCGGGTAAGATTGTTTCATCACAGAGGAACGATAATAGATAAAATAAATAGACGAAGTAAAAAATTAGTTGTGAAATATGTGTGATTCGGGAAAAGAAATGGTTGTAAACGAAAAAGAAATAAAGCTAGAGCTTGGTGGCCCGGCCACCGCCCCGTTATAAAGGGGACGCTCCTAATATCCATCCATCCATCCATGCGGCTGGAAAATGCGGCTGGATGATATTCAATGACAGCAACGATCAGACCATATCAATACAGGGCGAGCAGACACCCAGAGTACGAGAGTACAAATACCTCGGGATATGGATAAATTATGGGAATAGATACATGGAAGTACAAGAAAAAGCTATGATAGTTAAAGGAAAGAGGAACTCCGCAATAATGAAGCATAGAGCGCTGTGGGGTTACAACAGGTACGAGGTAATTCGAGGTTTGTGGAAAGGTGTAATGGTGCCAGCACTTACATTCGGAAACTCAGTGGTGTGCATGAGGTCAGAGGTACAATCAGGGCTGGACGTGAATCAGAGGACGGTCGGACGTCTCGCACTGGGCACCCATGGGAAGACCACAAATGAGGCTGTTAAGGGGGATATGGGATGGTCTGACTTTGAGGGAAGGGAAGCTCAGAGTAAAATTAGGTACGAACAGAGATTGAGGAATATGAGAGAAAGTAGATGGGCAGCGAAAGTATTCAGGTATTTGTATAGGAAGAACGTTGATTCACAATGGCGAAAGAGAACTAGGAAGCTTACCAGTAAGTATACATCCAGTAACGAAACGGATGGGACGAAAAAGAGCGTTAAGAGCATGGTCAGAGCGGCGGAGAACTCGGATTGGATAGCTAGAATGGAGAAGAAACCGGCATTGAACAACTACCGAAAAGGGAAAGACGAAATCAAGAGAGAAAAATTTTACGATAATTCAAAGGGAAGCGCTTTACTGTTTGAGGCAAGGTCCGGTTGCCTGAGAACCCGAAGTTACAGAGCGAAATTCAATAAAGAAGGGGATACATGTACGTGCTGTGGAAAAGCTAGGGAAACGACACATCATATTTTGATTGAATGTACAGATGTCCACCCAGGTGTAGCTGTGGACACTACCCTACAGGAGGCCATGGGTTTCAGGAGTACACCCTTAGCACGGTAACCTTTAGTTTATTTTACAGGGCCACAAAAATGTGAAAATATGCTCCTTTATAAAGGTTAAAGTGCTTTAACCTTTAGTAAAGGAGCATATTTTCCCATTTTTTGTGTACCTATAAAATAATGTAGAGGTTACCGTGCTAAGAGTGTAACACGGGAAAGCTGAACATGTCGGCGATAGAGATAAGTAAAAGGCGCTTAGAGCATTGGTGGCGCAAAAGTATGGAGCAAACAAAAGCGCAAGGTAGTTCGGGTAAGATTGTTACATCACAGCGGAACGATAATAGATAAAATAGGTAGACGAGGAGAAAAATTAGTTGTGAAAATATGTGTGATTCGGGAAAAGAAATGTTTGTAGAGGAAAAAGAAATAAAGCTAGAGCTTGGTGGCCCGGCTACCGCCCCGTTATAAAGGGGACGCTCCTAATATCCATCCACCCATCCATTTCGTTGTCACGTCGTAGCTACGCTCGCGCTCGCCCTCGGCGCGTGCCTCCCGGCGCGCGAGCTCTCATTCTTCCATCTGCTGTCTTGTGAGAGAGAGACAGAGAGAGAGAGAGAGAGAGCGAAAGGCGCGCGTTGACTATGGAAACGCTCTTTCTTCGATGAACGCTTACCAGTTCTCAAAGAAGGAGAACGCGCCCTCACCCGCGAGAGACAACGTTAACGCAGGCAGCGTCTTCTAGCGAGTTTCTTGACTGAAAAATACCGACTGCTCGCGCTGGAGAACCGTTCACCGGCCACCCATATATATATATAGGCACTGGATCTTGACTTGCAATGAAGTGCTGGTGGGAGATTTCACTTCTGCGTAGTTGAACCATAAGGATTCGTAGCGTGCGCGTTAACTAAATTAATCCGGAACTCGGCACGATCTACGATGAACCTCCGGAGCTTCGCCCACTCATCATCATTCACTCCGTGGATATGCGTGGAATTTTTTGCCCATGCGTAACAGTATATTTCTCGATAATTAGATATGTATTATAAAAATATTTAAAAATTATTTGAAAAATATTCGATTCGCACTTAAACATAAATATTCAAATTTGCTTCGCACTCAAGATTTTGCTATTTACACAGCTCCACTTTGCACTAATGGAGCACAAATTGTGCTTCAGTTATCCTGCTCATACTGTGATTTCTGCAGTGTAGCAATTGAGGGCACATTTACATGGTTTATTTATTCAGTAACCTGTGCTCCCGTGATGAGCATGGCACTTCACTTGGCTCATCACACTCCCCTACTCTTTTGAAAGACCGGTGGGTTCCCGCGCAGGACTGGAATTTGAACTTGGTATTTCACATGTTGGAAGCGAACACTAACTTTACATAATCACTGCGATCCAAAAAGGAAAAAGGCACAATCATGCTTCCAGGCAAGTGTTCGGAAGAATGAAGTTCATAGTTGTTTGGCAAGACAACCATACCTGCCCCTGTGGGAAATGGCAGCTTGGGACCGCCATAGCTGAAAATAGGTTATACTTTTTTTTTAGTAAAATGACCTAAGAAGGCCTGGCTTCTTGAAAGGTCTTGCACCGCGAACAGTGCTGAGAAGTTAGATTGGGATCATGTTACGGCTATTACAGAAATTGTCATTTATTGCCACACAATCCAGAAAGCCATCATCATCACCAATGTGGGGTTCACATGCTCAGAGCTCAAAAAAGACGTGGTTAGCCAGGCAGGGTGCCTGGGCCGCGAAGAAGCCTCCCCAGGTTAGACACGTATAAACTTTCGAAGTCCACAGGCTGACCCACTGTCTCAAGCTTAGTTATTGTAGTGCACCAAATGTACATTCCCTGGTTCCTGTTCCAGTGAGCAGGAGAGCAAGACTATCTGCTGTTGTATCAGATCGCCGTTGTCACTTGCAACCATGGATGGTCTTTATTCACTCTGCTCCTTCAGTGGCCTTTCGGCATATAACCCGCAGCAGCCCTGCAGGAGAAGGCAGGCATCTCGCGCAGTTTTTCCAGGTGCCGAATGAGCACCTATTTTTCTTTGACAGCGCTCAGTCGCTTAGAATCGAGGTTGGCCCATGCTAATAGTTGCCATTGCAGCATACACAATCTAGAGCATAAAGAAATAAAGAAAGCAAAATAAGTTTTCTTGGTGGGGCGGTATTCAAGCCCGGGTGCCCAGAGTGCAAAGGAGTGTGTTGTACAATTGGGCCATGCAGCAACAGTTGCACTGCATGCATTTATGGGAACCATTAGATTGCATTGTACCAACCATTGTAACACAGCTTCCTATAGGAGAGAGAAAGAGGAAATTAGAGCAAAGGAGAGAGAAAGACTCGTAGGGGGAGAGGTAAAGAACAAAATGCAAGTGTTGTGTTGCGCAGAAGGGAAAAGTGAACGCACTGCTGGCCCTCGACCCTCTACCCACATCATTTACCCCAGTCCTCTGCGACATAATGGTGATAATGATACTGATACACGTGTTGTACGGAACATCGTTTTTGGAACTAGGTCTTTTTGGGAGGGATGGAGGGATGCCATCATTACTCTGACGGTTGGTGTAACTGTAACGCGTTACTGTTATGAATGAACGACGTTCCACTTTACAGTATTGAACAGACACGTACAAAGCACATCATGCGGGCAAGTAGGTCAGCATGCAACACGCCGAGCCTAGAGTCCCTGTTTTCCTGCCGCCAGTCTCGCTCGCTGAAAAAAGGATCACCATTCCTTTTATATCTGTGCTTCGATATTTCGACGACGGCGATGCAACTGCCTTCATACCTGCGGCCACACCATGTATCCCTTACTCCTTGGTGGCAGCGACTCACTATGCCGCTGCCCCACCCCAGTGGCTTAGTTGCTCTATGGCACTCGACTGCTGATCGCAGGAGTTATTCTAACGGATATTCCCGGACAGTGAAGTCGCAAAGGCGTTTTGTTGTGGCGAGACGAAATGCGCCTACGTGGCATGCCATGGTCTGAGGCCTTTCTTTCTTTTGGCTTTGCAGTGAGAGATACAAGAATGTGAATTCTTTGTTGTACTTTTTGATGAGTCTGGAAATGACTGCTTGCAAGGTAAGTAAATTGATGTGCATCTGCGGTATTGGGATTCTTATCGCAAAGTGACGACCAGGTATTATACCTCCGTTTTTATGGGCCATTCTACTGCTGATGACATTCAGAAAAAGTTGCTAAACGCCCTTGAGCCATTGCCTCTCGCAAAGATTGTTCAGATATCTACGGGCGGTCCCAATGTTAATCTCAAGTTCTTCAAATGCCTCCAACAGCAGTTGCAACAAAATTACCAAATGCAGTGTGTGGACTTAGGCACTTGTGGGCTTCACACAGTGCACAACGCTTATAGGGCGGGAGTTTCAGCACCTAAGTGGGGACTTGACTGCCTGCTGTTCTGTCTGAGCGCGCTTTTTGAAACTGCTTCAGCACGTAGAGCACTTTTTGGCACATTTCGGCCGTCACGGGCCAATGCACCTTTCCCCTCAAGTTTGTCGCCCCCCGGCAGCTGGAAAATGCCCCTGTAATTAAGAGAGCATTGTTGGTGTGGTGCGACATCAAAAAGTACATTGAGGCTGCTAGAAAAAAGGATGTGAATCTGTCGAAATGTATCTCATTTGAGAACTTGTCAGAGCACAGCTTTGATGTATTGCTGCCAGCGAAGCTGAACTTTGTATTATGTGTTCCAATGGCACTGAAGCCTTTCCTAGTAGAGTACCAGACAGACAAAGCAGTGGTTTTTTCCTTGCTAGAGAGTTAGAAACTGTTTTGGGGAAGCTGCTCATGAAGTTTTTGAAGTATTATATCCTTTCTGCCAAAGGAATTGTGGGCCTGCTAAAGATCCATATTGGTAATCCTGACAACCATGTTCCATTTGAGAAGGTGGACATTGGCTACAAAGCAAAGCAGATTATCAAGAATTTCTGAGTAAGCTCGAAGGATATGTTTCAGTTCTGGATGGAATGTAAACAGTTTTTGATCAGTGCTACTAAAAAAATTCTAGACAGAAGCCCCTTGAAGTTTGCACTTGTTAGGAACCTTTCCTCACTGGACCCACGACAGATGTGTTCCAAGCAGGATGAATGCATCGCAGGTTTCAGAAAGGTGTTAGACACCCTCAACACTGCAGGTAGAATGGCTGACCACCATCGGGACACAGTGTTGGCAGAGTATACCGAGCTCCTGAAAGAGAAGAGGCATGAAATTAGGCAGTTTGACAAGATTTCTGACAGACTGGACCAGTTCTACTATGATCTGCTCAAATTAAGTTCAAGCTACTCAAAGTTATGGAAGATTGTGAAATTTCTGCTTGTACTTAGTCATGGCCAGGCAACTGTTGAACGTGGGTTCAGTGTGAACCGACAGGTGTGTGTAGAAAATGTGAAGGACCTTTCATATGTTTCACAATGGATTGTGCGTGATGCTGCTGAGAAGGCAGGTGGTACTTTACAAATCTCAATTACCAAGGAGCTGCGGGATTGCTGTGTTGGCAGCTAGGCAAAAGTATGCAGCATACTTGGAAGCGCAGAAAAAGCAGGACTTGAAGCATCAAAGCAGAGAAAGAAGCACTGCATAGAGGAAGAGCTTGATGCAATGAAAAGAAAGAAAAAAATATGCTGGAATCAACAATTGATGATCTGATGGCTTCTGCAGATGCCTATGCTGAAAATGCGGAAGCAGAAAATGATTTCACAGACATTGTCAAGTCAAATAGCCTGAGAAAGACGGCAAAGGAAAAGACAGCCGAGCTACACTCAGTCAAGCTCGAAATTCAGCAAAAGCTACTGGAGCTCCCCTGGTGTGGGTGGCTATTAGGAGCTGCTTTCTGATAATGTTTTGTGCTTTGTGAACTAGAAGCGATTTTGGACAATAGAACTATTTTCTATTCTGTGGGATAGGAACAAATTTGTGTTGTGATATTTGGTAAACTATTTTTGTGTAAAATACAAGCAAGTTTGCATTGTAATGATTTATTTATTCGGGCAGTAAATGTGTGACCTTTCATGACTAGTACTTGATACTTCAACACGAAATAAAAAATTAACTTTTAGAAAAGGGCCTTTAAAATCCTCCAATAGGGCCACGAAAGTACTTGAAAAGCCTTCAATTTCTTCCTTCAAAACCTGTACGAACTCTGGCTGCTCCATTCACCCTAGGTGCACTACAAAAATATGCAGACAGCCATTATTATTCAGGGACTTTAGAACATTGAATGTAGCTGGTCTTTTGTTTACGGTTAAGCTTCATCGAGACGGCTTATGTAAAATTAGTCAAACTGTTTCTGGCTGAAACTTCTCCTTTTCTTTGCAGCCTAAGTTGTGGAGTGAAGTTCATGCATGCACAGCTTGCTCTCTCCAACATTCGTTGAGGAGGACGAGAGTATACAGTTTTGATTGTGCAGGAAATACAAGTCGGGTTTGGGATTATTTGCTCTTGCGTACGCTTTTCAGGTCAACATACTGCTGTCCAGAGCTATAAAAGAATAGAAACAAATCCACACCTCAAGGAGGTGCACGACAAGCAGTTTTCCTTGAAGACATAACTAAAAAGATTCATTGATCAAGCGTTTTACGTACTTCTAATAAAACAGCTTGTTGGCTTTATATGTTTTACCTGTCATTTTTGGTACTGTTGCTTTACTTTTCCTCGATCACACAAAAGCAGCTGCTGTGTTTTCAATGCCACTGCATGTCTCTGCAGTTGCTTGTTTCTTTTAGAACATGAAGATGATACTGATTAAAACTGCTCAATAAGGATTTCTGTGTTTCGACCCTTCTTTCGATATGATGCATATGTTTTATGTGACCTGCATTTATGTCCGCGGAGTCTTAAGGTTTGTCATAAGTGTGAAGCAGAAATCAAAACTTTCTTCTCCAGTAGCTAATAGCCATTAAACCGTAAGGTCCAATTTATTATTCGGAGTCCACCACTCAGCTATTCAAAGTGATGCTAAGCATTTGTGCTAAACATTAGTTTCAGTGATGACAGTACATCTGTGTGACTCATGCAAATCATTTAGCACCAAAATCGGTATTTAGCATTGAAAAGCAGAGGAAATGAACTGCTAAAGAAGTAGAAACTGAATTTAAGTTTTCTCAGAGGTATAGTAGCAAAAAGGCGCTGAATATCAGCACAATGACAAGAAGCACTCTCTGACAAATGTGAGTTTATTGAGAAACACGATAACTACACTAGCAGGAACACAACCTAACATGGTCCCATATTCCTTCCAAATGTCCCGGATCAGTTATGTCAGTAGTCTTTAAAAACATAATTGCTGGGAGTTTTGGCGCGAGGTCCATGTAAGTCGAAAGGTAAAGTGTAATGGGCAGAGCAGTAAACGGATGCCAAAGCCATGATCGGATCAGTGCAAACAGAAAAGGAGTATATTAAGATATAAAGCAAGTATCGCACACTAGAGCTGCTTATCGCCACCCTCTGTGGTAGTGACGCTGCGATGGATGCTATACTCAGTTACAGGTCAAGAAAAAAAGCACCATCTGCACGTCAAAGGACCCCCCCTCCACCAGCCAGTGGCACCGCTCTGCCAACGTGATGTCGCAAAAGACCGCTTTCGCACCGCGTTCTGATTTTTCTCTTCGCCGCGTTGTCGCATTGACAGAGTGGCACCAGTGGCTGAGGGCGTCTCCTTTGACCTGCAGATGCAGCCTTTTTCTTGACCTGTACTGGAGTATAGTTGACATGACTTCATGACTAAACGTGCTGCCAAGGATTCACAGTGTATGAAGAAACCCTGTTTGTTTCTTCATACTTGGTCAATCTTTGAGAGCGCGTTTAGCCATGAATCCTCCGTGGCTTTTTCTAGTTCCACTGTATTCGTCAGTTTCTTTCCATTAATGAAGTGTACCCAGCTTTTCGAACTTGGCAAAGTGTAACGCTACATTGTGGTGTACAGCATCATCACATGTGGTTGCTGTCGCAGAAATACTCCCGTAAGTGAGTGCTCACAGACCTGGGAACAAGGAATGTTGCATAATTTTTTTTTGGAAGACAGTGTAGCTGTTGGAAGACAATATGTGTTTGAGGTACAACTACGCGCCTTTTCAAGATGTGTTGACACTCTAAGAAAACGAGACGTAATTGCAGTTTTGGATTTATGATGGATATTTATGTAAAAAAAGGTACATTTATTTGGAGCACTTAAATATTACTAAATATTTACTATATCCTTAAAGGGCCTTTACATGCCGAAATTTGTCTTGCTTGAGTGTATACTCAGCTGGCCCTTATAGAGAGCTGAACACAACTAGTTACATCCTAGAGAAACATGTAAGGAGAATAAGCACCATAAGAACCCTAAGTAATACACAGTTAATGCTCAGCAATATAAGTCACTGGAAAGTTGCTCCGTTTAATACATGTCTTCATTCATGTGCGAGCAGTCAATGTTCTAAATAATAATAAATAAGTATTCATAATAAGGTCAAAAGTGTCCTTATTTTGTAATTATGTCCCATTTGTACAAGGATCTCCTCTTTTCTTCCACAATGTCTGGTTTTCTTAGCATCTCAACGCATCTTAAAAAAGCCCCAAGTCATACTGAAACACTGTCATTGCAAACAAAATAAGGCAACATGTCTTTTCATGTACTCGTTCCCGGGTCTGTGAGCACCCGTTTACGGGCACATTTGTCCTACGGCAACAATACTTGAAGAGAGAGTTCACCAGATTATGGTCTCGCAGCTCGCCAGGTTTGAAAAAGCTGAAAGCGTTTTATTAAAGGACAAAATTGACAAATATTGTAACGTTTCCTAATTGTCGCATGTTAGAATTCATGAAATATACTTTCATTTTTTCCAGCATCTCAGGAATGAGCTAGTTTAATTTCCATTACAAATACATTTCACACTATGTAATCTCTTTATAGCGGCAATATTTTGCAATTTGTTATTTGTGTTGTTGCGAATTTTCTAAAATGACCATTGCATGAAAATGGTGGTTCCGAATAAATAACTTGACACTTTTTCCCTCCTATATTGGGCCAGTTAGAAAATAAACAAGGTTCACTCTCGGGCTACCAAGTCATATGTCCATGACATATAAAATACTCAATGAAATATACAATATCAATTGCTGGACTTATCTTATATTTCTTGTGGAATATCCAAGGTGAATACTAATCCCAGGAGTTCCGAGGGCCCTTATTACACACTTCAACTTGAAGGGTTTCCTTTAGGGTTTCAAAGACTTGTACGTGCCCTCTAGTAGGCACAACTTCATAATTATTTTCACCATATGGGGACCAGTAATGTGCATTAAATAATAACAA
Organism: Hyalomma asiaticum; assembly: GCA_013339685.2. Lineage (NCBI taxonomy): Eukaryota > Metazoa > Arthropoda > Arachnida > Ixodida > Ixodidae > Hyalomma > Hyalomma asiaticum. The sequence continues at coordinate 34,896 of JABSTT010001972.1, forward strand.
CTGCAGTGCTATGTGCCAAACTCACAGTGGTATGAGGCATGCTGCAATGCAATGCTGTAATCTTGAACAGCTGGAGTTTTGAAATTGACTTGAATTGTGCACGGGTTTCTGGCATTTCGCCTCGGTCGAGATGCAACTGCCCCAGCCAGGACAGAACCCTCATCTTTCAGGTAAGCAGCCAAGCACCGTGACCACTATACAGCCATCGTAGCAATCTGCATGACACGACACTACTCAAGCCTTTGTGCATTAAACATCCACATCATAATGTGGCTGCTGCCATTGCAATTCAGTCCTGTGAAGTCGTGCAACGCAACAAAATGCCACTTCCTCTAAGCCGATCTGGCTGGTTAGAGAAAGAATCACAGTGCTTTCTCGGTCTTGTCACACAATGTCGAGGTATACATCTGAAAGGTGTGAAAATCTGAAGCTATAAGGAATGCAAACATGCTTGTTTGTTGTTGTTTTCTGGGGTTTTACGTCCCAAAACCAGTTCTGATTATGAGAGACGCCGTAGTGGAGGGCTCCGGAAATTTCGACCACCTGGGGTTCTTTAACGTGCACTGACATCGCACAGCACACGGGCCTCAACATTTCGCCTCCATCGAAATGCAGCCGCCGCGGCCGGGATTCGATCCCGCGACCCTCGGATCAGCAGCCGAGTACCTTAGCCACTAGACCACCGTGGCGGGGCGCAAACATGCTTCATCGTTGAACGCTAGTTCAGGTCATTATGTGGTTAAAGCTTAAACCAGTGCATTCCAACTCTCCTCCGTGGCCAGAGACAAAAGTTAGTGTGTTGTTTATTAATGATTGTTTTGCATCTGAAGAACATTAAATTCATAACAGCCAACCTGAAGCACTTGTAAAGCTTTGAAGATTATTCACAGTGTCAGACTGAAACAGGAACTGCAATGTCGCAGGATGGCATTCCCACACATTGCATAACACTCGGGTATTCGTTGCTCATTATAAATCATTTGGAAAGAGGAAACAATGCAGTGGAATGTCACTGGAAGGTTTATGTGACAACGTAAAACTATAGTATCGGCTTCAGTGCTCAAGGCCAAGACAAAAGAAAACGGCAGACTTCTGGCAAGACTATCAAAATGCTTTAATCACTCACAGCCAAAGCAAACCTCGCCTTGATTATGAAATTTTACCTATTCTTTTGCTGAGCCATAAAGTTCTCAGTAGAAAATTAAAAGATTAAAATAAGAAGGAGTTTGACGTCCACTAATACTTGTAACAAGGTAAGAGTGTGATTTTGTTGGAGGTGCAGCTACTGTAAAGTTGCACTCTGTAACTGCGAAACACGCATGTTGGCTTATTTAATTACGCTCGCAATCCCCTTAAAGAGGCCTGCAAGCAACGACTTATTTATGCAAATACAAAATATGCACACATTCATTATAAGCATTACGGCCTTATCTGAAGATAATTTGCAAGAAGCATCGCCGGACCTATTTGTGGAATAGTTTTCTCTCTCTCTCTCTCTCTCTCGCAGCTATTCTATCGTTCTGCTTACTTCTGACCACGATCAGCAAGGATATGAAGGACCATACAACTGCTACTCAAAGCTTGGTCGACTTTCTGTTGCCGGTCGTTAGAATTAACGCAGCGCAATGCAACAGCGGCGGAATTATTTGATATATGCACTCAACATGTGAAGCAGTAATTCTATTTCTGATGCAATTCAAGCTTCACAGTGTCTGGCAAGACGCGCTGATTGAAAAACTGCGCACTTCGAGTTGCCGTGAAAGCGTTAACCCAACCGTCGCCGCGCTGATGTGCATTTACATGCCCTCACGCTTCCAGCGCTTCCGGCCAGCACCGTTGCGACGCGCCTATTCGCACTGAACGTACCGACAACAGACTCTCAATAAGGCACCCCAGCTCTGCTAACTGTAGGTCACTTTGCATGAAGCGGCACAGCTACCTTTTGGCTGATTACTCGAGACCATAATTAAGCGTCAACGCATCTACCTGAAATATAGGACTACCACTCAGCTAGGAACTGAAAGCTAATTAGCTTGCTGTTGCCGCTCGCTTGACTGGATGAATCAGGTTAGCTTGCCGCTACGAAATATTATTGCGATAGCCATTATATGGACAGTCTCGGCTGGTTTTTGCCGTCTCCGTCGCCGCCGTCATGAACCGTATAAATGTATATATATATATATATATATATATATATATATATATATAAGTCATAAAGAAAAATAATTCAGATAAATGCTTCCGAAGCGCGGAATCGAACCAGGAACCTCTCGCTCCGCAGCGGGCGGCGCTAACCACTACGCCACAAAGAGCAGATCCTTCGGGGAATAAACGGCGAGCCTTATATACACACCCTTTACTGCTGGCAGGACTCAGAGACGGCTGGCGCTTATAAGCGTTTCTTCATTATCAGCGAGATGGCGCGAGGAGCGCAAGGGAGCGTACGAAAGTCACTCCAGCTCAAGGGACGCCGCTAAGCGAACCAACAGAAGATGAGCGCGAACTATCAAGTGTCACAACTCGACACTTGAAGCACGCTAGTTTACTTCGCTGCTTCGGCCGCCTTTGCAACAGGAGCGCTGTTCAGAGTATCCATCGTGACAGCCTATCCGCGCTCGTTCGGTGTATATCTGTGCGTTCGTTTCGTGCGCGCTTCACTTGATAGTTCGCGCGCATCTTCTTTTAGGGGCGAAGCTCCTTAGGGTGTGGGTCGTTCCCTCCTCTGTAGTAGTATGTATGTAGTGGTATGTGTGTAGCCACCTCGCGCCGCCGGGAGGCACGCGCTCGCCCTCGGCGCGTGCCTCCCGGCGCGCGAGCTCTCTCACTCTTCCATCTGCTGTCTTGTGTGTGAGAGAGAGAGAGAGCGAAAGGCGCGCGTTGACTATGGAAACGCTCTTTCTTCGATGACCGCGTTACCAGCTCGCAAATGTATATATATATATATATATATATATATATATATATATATGTGTGTGTGTGTGTGTATGTATATATATATATAGGCACTGGATATTGACTTGCAATGAAGTGCCGGTGGGAGATTTCACTTGTGCGTAGTTGAACCATAAGGATTCGTAGCGTGCGCGTTAACTAAATTAATCCGGAACGATGAACCTCCGGAGCTACGCCACTCATCATCATTCACTCCATGGATATGCGGGGACTTTTTTGTTCATTTAGCGGCCTCCCCTAGCTTTGTATGTGTAGCTTTGTGACACACAACGTATAAAGCCCTTCGTACCAGCGCGCGCTGCCCACTGGAGGCGCTCACTTACGAAGTGCATGTTTGCTACAATTAATATTGCTCCTGAAGCTGCGAGCCTCACTTTGTATAGCATTACGGTTTCTTGCTATCGCATTCATTGCTTCGCCCTTGCGGCGAAACTGTGACTTTTTTCATTTAGACTACTGCTACAGCGCCGTCATTTGATGCGAGATTGAACATGTGACGCACGCGAGTTTTCCGTGGAAAGCGCAGGCCGTAACGGCGCAAACGTTCCTCTCACATATGAAATAGCACCTTCCTTCCGCGCGAGGAAGTTTCAGCTAATCGAAGCTTTTAGACCTAAGTCTTGCCACGAAAAGTGCAAAATTTAGAAGGCGGCAAAGGCACATGGCGTAGAACACACTTGCCGAACCTTCGACAGATCTAAATGTACAGGCAAACACGTACGTAACCATTCCACACTTGAAACTAGGCACATACATTTGAAAGAACTTTAGGGGCAACAACAGCCAGAAGTTGTTATCCAGAGAACAAATAAAAGCTTCCCAACAGCACAGTCAAAATGTTTACTGCCTTACCGCGCGTCGAAGCAGTCGACGCAACCATAATGGCCCACGCATGATTTTCCTACGCCGCTCTCGGCGGTAGGGACGAAATCGACTAGGTACGTTCGCGCATAATAGTGCCTAGACCGCGCTTCGTCGTCAGAAAAGCATCTAGCGTGCGTGTGCTCATTTTACTCCTCTCCGTGGCGCGCCGCGGCGCTGCAGTGGAGCGCTGCAAGTGTCAGGATTTGTAAATACGCGCCCAGTAAAACATCGCTGCAGTGCAATGAGCTCGTTTATAACATACTGGATTGGACACAACGCAGTCTCATTGCAGTGAGCGATATGTCACTCCACCGGCAGCCTTCCATCTGCTTATGATACAAGACACCATCGGTGATGTCCGTCATTACAGTAGCATCTCCAGAACTCCCCTGTCATGAGCTGCTGCCTTGACCTTTTTTTCTAGGGGAGCCCAGCAGTGTCACGGCAATCTTCTTTGAGAGCAAAACTTCGATTTGTTTTTAAATGCGAAGCATTTCTTAGCGAACTTCGGCGAGTTTGAGCGTATCTATCTATCTATCTATCTATCTATCTATCTATCTAGCCGCCTACGATATTGTGCTCTCCTGGCCGTTTCGCTAATCGGATGTGTACGAAAATTGGTATGCCACGTCATGACTACATGACGAACATAAATGACTGGTCATAACATGAAAATCATGATATGCATGTCATGAGCGGCATGATTTACATACCACGGCCTTCGTGCTCTCCTGGCCGTTTCGCTAATGGGATGTATGCGAAAATTGGTATAGCGCAACATGACTGCCTGACGAACATAAATGGCAGGTCATAACATGAAAATCATGATATGCATGTCATGAGCGGCATGATCTACATGCCACTCGTTTCCTTAAAGGGATGTATACCAAAATAGCTTGGGCACAACACGACTGCAGGACGAACATAAATGGCAGGTCATAACATGAAAATCATGATATGCATGTCATGAGTAACATGATTTACATGCGACGGTCTTGGTGCTCTCCTGGCCGTTTCGTTAATGGAATGTATACGAAAATTGGTATGCCACAACATGACTGCATGGCGAACATGACTGACAGGTCACAACATGAAAATCATGATATGCATGTCATGGGTGGCATGATTTACATGCCAGGCGTTTCCTTAATGGGATGTATACCAAAATAGCTTTGGCACAACACGACTGCAGGACGAACGTAAATGACAGGTCATAACATGAAAATCATGATATGCATGTCATGAGTAACATGATTTACATGCGACGGTCTTGGTGCTCTCCTGGCCGTTTCGTTAATGGAATGTATACGAAAATTGGTATGCCACAACATGACTGCATGGCGAACATGACTGACAGGTCACAACATGAAATCATGATATGCATGTCATGGGTGCATGATTACATGCCAGGCGTTTCCTTAATGGGATGTATACCAAAATAGCTTGGCACAACACGACTGCAGGACGAACATAAATGGCAGGTCATAACATGAAAATCATGATATGCATGTCATGAGTAACATGATTTACATGCGACGGTCTTCGTGCTCTCCTGGCCGTTTCGTTAATGGAATGTATACGAAATTGGTATGCCACAACATGACTGCATGGCGAACATGACTGACAGGTCATAGCATGAAAATCATGATATGCATGTCATGGGTGGCATGATTTACATGCCAGGGCGTTTCCTTAATGGATAGTATACCAAAATTACTTTGGCCACAACACGACATGCAGGACGAACGTAAATGACAGGTCATAACATAGAATCATGATATGCGTGTCATGACCGGCATGATTTACATGCCATGGTCCTGGCGCTATACTGCCGTTTCGTTAAGGGGATGTATACGAAAATTGGTTTGGCACAACATGACTGCATGACGATCATAAATGACAGGTCATAACATTAAAATCGTGACATGCATGTCATGAGCGGCATGATCTACATGCCACTCGTTTCCTTAATGGGATGCATACCAAAATAGCTTTGGCGCAACACGACTGCATGATGACGAACCTAAATGGTAAGTCAAAGCGTTAGAATCATGACATGCGTGTATGAGCGGCATGGTTTACATGCCACAGTCATGTTGCTCTTGCGGCCGTTCCGTTAACTTCATATGTACCAAACTCGGTATAGCGAGACAACAATGCAAATCCGTTTTACGTTCCTTATGCGTTCTTCGCATTTCCTTGATTCCCACTGCACGTGGGATCTGCCTATTTTTTTTGAAAGCTCAATATCGCAAAGAAATTGTATGCGGAATTCTGAGCGTCGCAATTTGTGCAAACGAAGTCTCGCCCAGTCATATTTTCAGTGCGAGCATTCACGGTGTGCACATGTAGTGGCGCTTAACCAACTGTCCTTGCCAGTTCTTCCAAGCCTTTCGCAGCAGATACTTTCACGACGGCAGCTCTTCAGCTCCCGGTAGAATGTTCATTACGTGGACAAGTTTCTCCATGTCGCTCCAGTTCAGTCCGGCTGATGTCGATGGTGTGTGTTAAACAGAGCTGGTTTTGGGACATTAAACCCCACAAAGCAAAGCGGCTGATGTCGAATACGCCATCGATACGACCACTTAATCAGTAACACTTAATTGGGAGTTCGGCAAACGTTCACAAGAAAATAGCTTTAAGAAGGCCTCCACATTTTTCGTAGTGTCTTCATCGCTCGCGCCTTCATTGCCTTCATCCTCCGTATTAAAGCCCACGCTGTGCGTGCTGGCTCCGTGCTCAGCGTACACTGCATCGTCGGCAAAACGCGTTGGCTGATCACCGACTTTCGCCGAGGAGCAATTTACTGGCTGTGCGTTTGAACCATCTTGATGGGCTGAAACCGCGCTGGATCCGCGTGCCTGGAACCGGCGCGTTATTCTTGGAAACACGAAAGGCTGCCAACGTTACAAATACCGCTTCCGCTTCTTCATCCGAGGTTGAGCAGAGCACTCAGCTTCTGGATTACTGACGTCCTTCGATATATGTGTATAGCTGCGAAACAAAGGCGATGGTCCAGCGAGGACGACGACACACACGCGGTGAATCGACAACGCAACAAAAGACACGCCTCATGCAACTGGCCTGGTCCCGCGTCTCGCACAGCCAATGCACAGCCCGCAAATAACGAGTGCACGGCGTGGCCGCGTGGAGACGCTGCATGTGTAAAGATTTCTTTTAAATGCGAAGCATTTCTTAGCGAACTTCGGCGACCTTGAGCGTATCTATATATATTCACGTTCATCGTAGTTTAGCGCAAAGGTAACACACACAGTACAGAAGGACCACAAACAACAAAGGCGCTACTAACAACTGATTTATTGAAGGTGGAAAAGACAGCTTTTATACATCCAGAGATCTGCGCAGGCGTATCATAACAAGGAAATTTGAATATCGGCAAACAGAAGGTTATCACACCAGGTGCGATAGGAATTTGATTTCAGCATTGTATAATAGAACAGATGTATCACTAACACATTTTTCACCTGCTTTTCTGATAAAGTAAGCCTCCAAGGTTTCACGGGCTGTTTTATGCTTACTTCTGCCTAGTACTCTCGCGCCGCGGAAAAGTGGTTCACAACCAGTGCAGGCAATGCAATGAACGACAAGATTGCATTGCCTGCACTGGTTGTGAACCACGTTTCCGCGGCGCGAGAGTACTAGGCAAAAGTAAGCATAAAACAGCCCGTGAAACCTTGGAGGCTTACTTTATCAGAAAAGCAGGTGAAAAATGTGTTAGTGATACATCTGTTCTATTATACAATGCTGAAATCAAATTCGTATCGCGCCTTGTGTGATAACCTTCTGTTTGCCGATATTCAAATTTCCTTGTGTACGCCTGCACAGATCTCTGGATGTATAAAAGCTGTCTTTTCCACCTTCAATAAATCAGTTGTTAGTAGCGCCTTTGTTGTTTGTGGTCCTTCTGTACTGTGTGTGTTACCTTTGCACTAACCTACGATGAACGTGAAGTGTGAACCCCAACTAGCCCAACATTTAACTATTTTATCTATCTATCTAGCCGCCTACGATTTTGTACTCTCCTGGCCGTTTTGCTAATGGGATGTTTACGAAAATTGGTATGCCACAACATGACTGCATGACGAATATAAATGACAGGTCATAACATGAAAAGAACGACATGCATGTCATGAGCGGCATGATTTATATGCCACGGTGTTTGTGCTCTCCTGGCCGTTTCGTTAATGGGATGTATACGAAAATTGTTATGCCACAACAGGACTGCATGAAGAACATAAGTGACTGATAATATCATGAAAATCATGATATGCATGTCATGAACGGCATGATTTACACGCCACGGTCATTTGTGCTTTGCCTGACCGTTTTGTTAATGGGACGTATACGAAAATTGTTATGCCACAACAAGACTGCATGAAGAACATAAATGACTGGCCATAACATGAAAATCGCGATACCCATGTCATGAACGGCATGATCTGCATGCCGCGGTCTTCGTGCTCTCCTGGCCGTTTTGTTAATGGGATCTATACGAAAATCGGTATGCCACAACAAGAATGCATGACGAAGATAAATGACAGGTCATAACATGGCAAATCGTAACATGCATGTCATGAGCGGCACGATTTCCATGCGCTGGTCTCGGTGCTCTCCTGGCCGTTTCGTTAATCGGATATATACAAAAATTGGGATGGCACTACATGACGATCATAAATGACAGGTCATAACATTGCAATCATGATATGCGTGTCATGAGCGGCGTGGTTTACATGCCACAGTCTTGGTGCTCTTGCGGCCGTTTAGTTAACTTCGTATGTACGAAAGTTGGTATAGCGAGAGTTGCGATGTGGGCTTGTTGGTGGTTCATTTTAAAAGCTTTGATGTAGCACAAAAACAACACGCGGACACTAGAAGGCACATATGGACACCACACAGCGCTACTAGCAACAACATGTTTATTTTCAAAATCAGACCGCTTATAAACCGTAATCGCCAAGGAGATAGTTCAGCACGTGGGATCACTCAGATAAATGCACGACAGTGCCACTCTACCAAAAACGAAATCATAAGATATAACACCGTTGTATCACCGCTTACGCAGGAAACCCAGCTCCTTAGATGACAATGCTATCGAAGGCTTACTAATGCACAAATCACCAAGTGCATCGATAAGTTCCGCTTCCACGATTAGACGCGTGGTCTCATCGACCGACAATGACAGTGTTATGGAACAGAGGGCGGCAACCACATGCATGAAGGTGGAGAGCGAGAAGCCCTTCAGGTGGCAGTTTATTCGACTTGTACTTGTGCTCTTTCAATCGTTCATTCACGCACCTGCTAGTTTGGCCGACGTATTGGTTCCCACACGAGAACGGAACACGATAAATAACACACGTCTTGCAGTCAACACCAAATTTGTTTGTATGCTTTTTTGTGCACACAACGTTTTGCCTTCTAGATGGATTCGTCATTGTACACAATTTCCCGAGTTTATCAGGCACAGAAAATACCACCCTAATATTGTCACGCACGGCTACCTTCTTGAGATTATGGGACAACTGGTGAACATATGGAATTACGGCCGTGTGTCTCATTTCTGCCGTTCTGTGAGAACAGTGCAGATCCATTGTTCCTGATGAGTGCTTCGCATTTCCTTGATTCCCACTGCACGTGGGAGCTGCCCTCTTTATTTTAAACGCGTTGCATGGTTCGGTTACTAGTCCTAATCTTAAAAGTCTTTCACATAATATTTCGATTTCATAAAATTTAAGCTAAGCAATAGAAGTTGTGTTATAACTGTACAGGATAAAATATTGTGAATCAGGCAAAGGCGACCCTGCGTTATGCCGCATGCGCGCCATCCACGCTCAGCCGAACCGGCCGAATGAAGACACGTCCAGCCTGCGGCCATAAGCTAGAGAGCCGCGTTGTTTTGTGCGTGGTTCTGTCGCAGTGATGCCGCAGGTGGGCGTGTGAACAGCTTCGTGCTTCGGTTGCTTCACAGAATGAGTTTGTTCATGCAGATAGCGGGATGCCTTCAAATCTGCGTGGCGTCGAACGATCCAGCCGTTATCGCCCCGTGTCCGCCTACAGACTGCTGCCGCCATGGGGACTGCGCAGGAAATGACTTGCCTTGGCAACCCTCCTGGACCATGGCTCCATCGCACAAGTTCAGTTCATCGACTACGACATCAACCGTTTCCTCTGGATTTAACGGACACCAACGGCCCGCGCCTTCCAGTGGGCGTGTGAACAGCTTCGTGCTTCGGTTGCTTCACAGAATGAGTTTGTTCATGCAGACAGCGGGATGCCTTCAAATCTGCGTGGCGTCGAACGATCCAGCCGTTATCGCCCCGTGTTCGCCTACAGACTGCTGCCGCCATGGGGACTACGCAGGAAATGACTTGCCTTGGCAACCCTCCTGGACCATGGCTCCATCGCACAAGTTCAGTTCATCGACTACGACATCACCGTTTCCTCTGGATTTAAACGGCCACCAACGGCCCGCGCCTTCCATTGGGCGTGTGAACAGCTTCGTGCTTCGGTTGCTTCACAGCATGCGTTTGTTCATGCAGGTCAGTATGACACTCTGTTGTTTGCTAAGAAATCTAGCAATGCTTGTCTTCTGCTGTTCCATGCCCACGAGTGCTACTTGTTTGCTTGTGCAATCAATTGATGTGTGTGGTCAGCTGCTTTTGCAATCAGGAGACATAGAGCTAAACCCTGGCCCTTCTAATGGTGCTTCTGGCGTTGTTACACGGTCCAAAGACAATGCAAGCGATGATGCACTACAGAAGAAGCTTAATGACATGTTAACCCTGTTGCAGAGCGTTAACTCACGCACAGCTAGAATGGAATCCGAGCAGTCACGTTTAATTACGTCTATTGGCCGATTAAAGGAAGCCCAGGAAACCATGAAGAACAACATATCTGATATTGATGCAAGGCTCTCCGCAGTTGAAACTAACCCGCCTACCACAGACTCTGCCCAGCAAGATCTGTTGGCCTTGCGTAAACTTGCGGATAACAGAGCCCATGAAAATGACAAATTGCGACTTGGTCAATCTCAGCTGGAAGACCGGCAACGTTCGTGACAATTTATTGTTTTTCGGTGTACATGACAGTTATCGGAAACATGGGGGCGACAGAGGAAAAGCTGTTAAACATGATTTCTAGCTGCTTTACCCCAGAACTTACGAAGGATGCGCTTGAGCGGGCTCATAGGATCGGTGCATTCACAGAAGCAAAATGCCGTCCTGTTATTGTGAAATTCCGTTCATTTAAAACGAAGCAACTAATTCTATCTCAGTCAGTGAAGCTCAAAGACAGAGGTATCTCCGTAAGGGAAGATTTTTCTTTGGAAACGCGTCAAGCCAGGAAAAAGCTGCTTCAATTTGCAAAGAATCAGGGCTCACATCACAAGCTTAGGTACAACAAAGTGTACAGGGTCGTCCACTCTTAGGGTGAACACGACGCAACGTGGCTTCCTTTTTGGAATGCGAGTGCTGGCGACGTGGGCACGCATCGAAGCTAATAATGTGCAGGCGCACAGAGTGATCCAAGCCCCTCCATGCCTGCACTAGATTAGCGTCGATGCGCAGTCCCATCACGAGCGCTGGCGTTCTAAAGAAGGCAGCCACACTGCGCCGTGTTCACCTAAGAGTGGACGACCCTGTACATTAACGGTCAGTGTTATAGCTACAGCGCTGCTCATGACCGCGTTTTTATGAAAATAGTTTTCGCGCGGGGGGGACAGGCACTACTACCATGATAACGATTACCCTAAGATCTGTGCTCGTCACATACTGTGCACGCTGATCGCTCCGCTTGTGCGCAAGTTCACAATCAGCAGTTAACCCCGCGATGTCACCGTTCCACCACGCACCTGCGTCATAGGGATCGCGAGAGGGCAGTGGTTCAGTGCCTGCTACAGCAAACTCTGTTTCTTTTCTTTCACCAATATAAGAAGTATATTACCAAAGCGAGATGAACTTGATTCTGCAATTGATTCCTGTGATGCCGATGTGTTTGACTAACCGTAAACGTGGCTTTCTTCCAAGGTATGAATATGGAACTGTTTAACTGCAAAAAGAGGTTTAACGTATTCGCTTTGATAGAGGCCAAAGATATGGGGGAGGTGTTTTAATAGCTGTTGCGGAAGATTTGTTGCATCGCCAATTCACTGTCCAAGTAACCTGGAACTAGTCTGGGTTGAACTTTGTGTACGTTTTAAGAAGATGATTTTGGGCATATGTTACCGTCCCCCATCTTCGTGTTCAACTTTCGCTGACGAATTGCATGACGCGCTTAACATGATCACTGTACGCTTTCCCACCATTCCTATCCTTTTAGCTGGGGACTTCAACTACCCCACTATTGTGTGAATAGTGCAACGCCTTATCTTAGCCCCCTTCTCGACTGAATGTAACAAGTTTTTACGACCTGTTTGGATTTCAACCTGTCACAGCTTGTCTCTGAACCTACTCGAACTACTTCAACTACATCCAGTAGTTTTAGATCTCGTTCTAACTAACGTACCGCTCTTATTTCTTCAGTCATGCATCTACCTGGCCTCAGTGATCATTCCTTGCTCCATTTTGATGTTGAGATTCCAGTATGTAGACCGTTAGATCAGATAAACACATTAGGAACTATAAACGGGCAGACTTCAATGCGATTAACCGTGAACTAGGTCTTTTTCTGGATGAATACTTGCCGGATTTTCACTACGTTCTGTCGACGGCTAATTGGGAATTGTTTTAAGGACACCATTGACGTCTTACTAACGTTTTGTAGCCGCTTAAGTCTCTGAGTGTGGACAGAGAAGCGCCTTGGTTTAATAATTTTTGAAAAGACTGTCAATAAGAGAAACGTTTGTTTCGCTCGGCAAGGTGTTGAATTCTAAGGTGCGCTGGGAATCCTACCTTCTCGTGGCTGCTGAGTACAAGCTGCGTTAAAAAACGCCAAGGATACATTCCTCAACCAAACTTTGCCTGCTATGCTGATTAACATCCTAAACAATTCGGGAACGTCATAAATAAGAAGGACAACCACCTCATTGCTACTTACAACCCTGATGGAGTTTTCATTCCCATCAAACGAATGTGCTTCTGTTCTCAACAATGTCTTTGCCGGCGGCTTTTTCTAACGATGTTTCTTGTGATAACAAGCGACTGCCCTGTTTTCGATGCTCCTCGCATGGACCCAATTGTTTTTGACGCACCGGGCATTCAGAGCATTATAGAAAATCTTAAACTTTCCTCCTCCTGTGGCGTTGACAACATTAACTCCAAATTTTTGATTAATGCCAAGTCGTTACTGTTCCATAATACTTACCAAATTGTTTGAACAATCGCTTGAAAGAGGTTGTATTCCCAGTGATTGGAAAGTTGGGAGGGTCATTCCTCTGCACAAGTCTGGAAATAAACATTGCCCTGACAACTTTCGACCCTATTTCCCTCACCAGTATACCATGTAAAATCATGGAGCACGTCATATACTCTCATCTCGTCTCTTTTTAGAATCTATAACTTCTTCAGCACAGCCCAGCACGGATTTCGTAAGTCATTTTCATGCGAAACCCAGCTCATTGTTTCACACATGACCTTCACTGCATCCTCGATCACGGATCTCAGGTAGACTGCATATATTTAGACTTTCAAAAGCGTTCGACAAAGTCTCACATGGCTGCTATTTCTTAAATTACGTAATCTAACATTGACCCTAATGTACTGCCATGGCTGATCTGCTTTCTTCAAACCCGTTCTCAATTCGTAACAGCCAATAACATTGATTCACATCCCTTACCTGTCCGTTCTGGCGTGCCCCAGGGGTCCGTTCTCGGGCCCCTCCTCTTTCTCATCTACATAAATGACTTACCGACTAACATTCATCTTCAATAAATCTTTTTGCTGATGATTGTGTTATTTACCACGAAATTAACGACAATAACGATGTCTCTGCCTTCAGTCCGACATTAACAAGGTTCTCGATTGTGCAACACTTGGAGTATGAAACTAAACATTAATAAGTGCAAGCACATGCGCATTTCTCGTAATTCCATTGACCTCCTACTTACCACATTAACAATGTTACTCTTGAAACTGTGTTCTCTTATAAGTACCCTCGGTGTTCACATTTCTTCTAACCTGTCCTGGAAAACTCACATCGATCATATCATAAATAACGCCAATCGCATGCTTGGGTATCTTCCGCAGGAACTTTTCTAAATCATCCAGTTCTATTAAATTACTGCTTTACAAAACACTGGTTCGCTCGAAATTAGAGTACTCTGCATCAGTCTGGAGCCCTGGCATTGATTCACTCATTCAGACTTGGAAGCTGTTCAAAAACCGTGCCTGTCGTTTCATACTCTCTAACTATCACCGAACAAGTAGCGTAACCGCCATGAAATTAAGTTTGTCCTCCCCTTCTCTCTCTCATCGCAGGTCTGTAGCGTTCATATGTCTTTTTCATAAAATTTACTACAACAGCTATCTGAAAAACAAATTACTGACAAGGCCCTCGTACATATCAGCCCGCATTGATCACCGCAGTAAAGTTGGGATTCCATCTTGTCACACTAAACGGTTTTCATGACTCATTCGTACCCAGAACTTGTGTCAGTGGAATGCCCTTTCCCATGACGTTGCTGACATAGTCGATATTAATATGTCTCGTAAAACAATTGCTATCTTGTGAATATAGTTATACTTGTTACTCTTTGTATAATTTCTTTTTCTCTTATCAAAATGTTTCTCGTGTATTCCCCGCTTTTTCCTTTTGTGTCTTGTGAGTTTTCGCCAGCCCACTTTGTACTTTTTGTTCCTTTATGATTGCTGTTTTATTGGATTCTTTATGTATCCCCGACTCCCCTCTGTAATGCCTTCTGGCCTGAGGGTACAATAAATAAATAAATAAATAAATAAATAAATAAATAATAAGAATAAATAAATAAATGAATGAAATAAATAAAATAATAAAACCCTAGGAATTTATCCCTAGATCAAGGGAATTATAATGTCTCTTGGGGATTTGGCGTCTTCGTCATAAAATCTAGGGATTATTGTGAGAGCCTGGAAATGTTTCCTGCTGTGGCCTAACGACAATGATTTTTCAATAAATAAGCCCAATTAACAATATTTTGTGCTGTTTTCTATTTCTCACTTAAAGGAGCATCGGTGTCCCGGTGAGCCGCGAGAGGGCGAAGGTAGTGATAGCGCGAGATAATCGTCTGCTACACACTCGGATGAAAAAACGAAACTTTCTCAACGCGAGTGTTCAGCAAAAAATAATAATAATAATAATAATAAGAAGAAGAAGAAGAAGAAGAGGAAGAAGAAAGAACGGGAATGAGGGGGGGGGGGGGTAATCTTGAGCGGAGTGTGAATTACAATTGACCGATGCCGAAAATCCCAGGCCGCATGCGCCGAACCTGCGCGATGTGAGTCCCCCTTGCGGCGATTCAACCGAAGTAGGCGCGGTTGGGAAACAGCGCGGGCCGATCCAGCGTCGCGGCTACTTCGGACGGGGTGGCGCGGTAAAGAAGAGTCGCTGCGAAAACAGAGCTGGTTGTGCGCGTGAATTTTGTCATATTCCTTGTAACCTCACCACTTTCGGAACACACTATTTGCTATGGAAAAGGAAACTCGAGCTTCTTCCGAATCGGCGAAAGCGAAGAGCAGGGCTTCGTGAATGTCTGCCGTGTAGCTTCAAAACTCAGGTGGCTCACTGTGGCAGACAAAAGAGAATTCTTGAATACGTGGGGCGCGCTTGATCACTGGCCGTTTATTTCGTGCAGCAGTCTTCAGATCGGCATTGCTGAAAAGCTGCAACACGAGATTCTGGCATCTCTCCCTGCCCCTTATATAAGAAAAGAAGACCGTTGCAGGATGCTCGCACGTGAAGATGTCGCAGCTTCTAGAATAACTTTACGCCGATGAGCGCTTTCTTCAAGCTAGCCATGGACAACTAAAACATCTACATTGGTCAACGTGCCTCTCTAAAGAAGTACCAACACCACGCAGATTGAGCCAGCCTGGGTAAATATCCGTACTAAGCATGTGCTTACTCTAAACCACAGAACAGTGTACGCCGTTCACGCCTGCAGCGAGATGGCTCCCCTAGAGCGCTTCAAACTGAACAAAGTGCTCGCAAAGTTCAGTGCGGCCACTATTGAGTGTCTTATATATTCGTGTGATATGCGGAAATGACGCACCGATACCTACGACATCGTGGGAGCGTGTTGCATGCGGTTCACCCATTTCCGTCCCTACTTTAGGGAGGGAAAGTTTGCTATAGAAATAAATTACTGTACTCGGCAAGCGCTCGCAATACGCACCGCTGACGTGGCGCCCGGCTTTCGTGTAGCATGCCCACGCCGCCCGACTTTACGGATGGCTTGCAGGTCGCTCGGTAGCAATCCTGCCTCATGATAATATGTTGGGATGTCTGATATTTAACTCGCTACGTAGCTTTCGTCATGTAGCGCCCATCATATGCGCCCGACGAACGGTCGTTATGTTCCAGTCCGAGTACTGCCAACCACCGTCGTAGTTTACAGAGCACTTCAAGCAATTCCGCATTCACACCGCATGTGCCGAATGGAAGGGCAAATTGTCTTTTTCGGTCAACTTTGTGATCGAAAGAAATCAATAAAAAACGAAAGTAACAAACAAGGCAAATGTCAATGGCGATGTGTAGCACAGCACCACACCAGCGTAAGCCTTGCTTTCCAACCAAGCTTAGTTTCTCTATTTTCTCCGTAGGTGTCGCTCATCATTTTGAAATCGGTACAGGGCCAAGAAATACCGAGAGTAAGCGAATACAAGTACCTTGGCGTATGGGTAAACGAGGATGATAGATACATGAAGGTACACGAAAAAGCCTTGGCAGCAAAGGGAAAGAGGAACGCAGCAATAATGAAGCACAGAGCGTTATGGGGACACAATAGGTACGAGGTACTTAGGGGTCTGTGGAAATGGGTAATGATACCGGGGCTTACATTTGGGAACTCAGTGGTGTGCATGAGGTCAGAGATACAATCAGGAATGGATGTGAATCAAAGAACTGCGGGACGCCTCGCGTTGGGTGCCCACGGGAAAACGACAAACGAGGCTGTAAAGGGCGATATGGGATGGGCGAGTTTTGAGGCATGGGAAGCACAGAGCAAAATAAGGTTTGAAGAGAGGCTAAGGAATATGAAGAGAGTAGGTGGGCAGTGAAGGTGTTCCGCTATTTATATAGAAAGAGCGTTGACACGCAGTGGAGAAAGAGAACTAGGAGGCTCACCAGTAAATATACGGCTCTAAGAGAACTGACAACAAAGAGCGTAAGGGAAAAGTCAGCGAGGCGGAGAAGATTTACTGGAGGGCAGCGATGGAAAAAAAAACCGACTCTGAATAACTACCGAGAGGGAAAAAACGAAATAAAGAGGGAGGCATTTTATGATAATTCAAGAGGAAGCGCTTTATTGTTTGAAGCGAGATCGGGCTGCCTTAGAACGCGTATTTATAAAGCGAAATTCAGTAAAGAAGAAGGAAAATGCACATGCTGTGAGGAAGATAGGGGAACGACGGAGCATGTTCTGATTGAATGCGGAAATATCCACCAGGTGTACGTTTGGGCACCACCCTACAGGAAGCCTGGGTTTTAGGGCGAACAACGGGAAGCTGAACATAGCCGCGATTGAAATAAGTAAGAGACGGTTAGAATACTGATGGCAGAAAACTAGAGAGAACGGACAAAAATAATTATAAAAGAAAATATGGACTTTCTGCCATAAGGGGCAGGGAACTGGGCTATGAATTTCCGTTTTTGCTATAGTATGATCGATTTGATTGAAGTAAATTTAAAAGGCATGAGGAAAATTTAAAGAGAGGAAAAAAAAAGTTCTACGAGCCTGGTGGCGCACAAGTCACCGCCCCGTTACAAAGGGGACGCTCATAGCATCCATCCATCCATCGGTCAGTTCCTCTGGAAAAGAGCCATTTTGCATGTTACTGCCCGGAAAAACATGCTTGTGTGCTCCTCAGGATTAATTAAAGTTCATTGTCTGTCTGTCTGTCTGTCTGTCTGTCTGTCTGTCTGTCTGTCTGTCTGTCTGTCTGTCTGTCTGTCTGTGCGCATGCCGCGTTCCTTCACCGTGCAATGATGAAAAGTAGGAAGCTGGGCTTGCTGGTACAGTCCAGCCTGTGCATGAGCTGCGCCTGTCTTTGGACAGTTCGCCAGAATGCTGCTGTGCTGTTCCATGTCAAATGGTAACTTTTGGACCAGAAGTCCTTACGCAAGGTGAACTGAGTAGAAAGATGGTGAAAGTGCATGACCGAAAATACTAGCCGCATGGGAAGCTGATCATAGTACAGATGATTGCTATGAACCAGTAGAAAAGGGCTCCCGCACGGGAAGTTGATCCAAAAGCAGAGCTACCAACCTAGCAGTAACACGGGACACCTGCCTTTCTATTGCAGGTCATGTAACGGCCATTGAATACGCGGTCAATCAGAAATCAACCACTACCACGGTGTCGGCTCTCCGAAGATAGCACTGAACTTTGGACGGTTATGTTCAATTAACTCCATAGAAAATGTGAGAAGAGTGGCATTTGCAGTTAATGAGCTGATTTGCGCCGCTAACAAAATTAAGAACAAATGGGCCAAAAGTAAAATTGCATTTAGCCTTTTTTTAAATGTCAACTAGGCAAATTAATGACATGAAAATTACTATCTAGGGATCTTTTGTACAATTCAGGGATTCATGAGGCTCATTCAAGGGTAAAAGGGGTGACTTAGATTGGCATCAGTGTTCTGTCGGCTCATTCGTTTAGTGTAATCGATACCACCCACGATGTTCGCTCTGGTGCGTTTCCGCGACGACAACGTCAAAGCTGGGGTCAGCGTGAGCAAAATTAAGCGCTTTTCAGCCAAAGATG
The DNA here is from genome assembly GCA_013339685.2 of Hyalomma asiaticum. Classification (NCBI taxonomy): domain Eukaryota; kingdom Metazoa; phylum Arthropoda; class Arachnida; order Ixodida; family Ixodidae; genus Hyalomma; species Hyalomma asiaticum. Next base: position 53,623 of record JABSTT010001972.1, read on the forward strand.
TGTTCGATTTCGCTTCGTCCAAGTGGCACCAGGTTTATTGGCAACACGAGAAACAAGAACGGTACTTCCTGGCCCAAGTGCTCCATTTGTTTGGTGAGTTGAGTGCATGGGATTTACACGAATTTTGTCCTTGTTTGATATCAATTTTTTTTTTCTATTAGAGACACGGGAGGAAGCCGAAAGGCCGGAAAAACGAGTCCCTCCTCCTCCACCACCGGTGTCTGACGACAGTGAGGCCAGCGGTGCCTCCATTTCAAGCGGTGACTCGTTAGAGGTTGTATTGTGCGCAGATATTATTACACTTTGTTTTACGTGCTTGTCATTATGCTTATAGAACATAAGCACAGATTAAAGGCTAGGGACACACACCTTACCCGTGAGCATAGTTGGATGTCACGTAACCCAATGTCATTTGACATGCTGCTCCAAAAGTCACGTAGCACAATGTCACGTGACATCTTTCCACCAACATCATGTAACGTAGTGCCACGTGATAGCTTCTGTGAAATCATGGAACGCAATGTCACGTGGCATGTCCGCCAACAACATGTAACGGAATGTCACGCGATGTGACCCGCGAAACCACGCAATCTAATGTCACGTGACATGTTCCGGCCTACGTCACGCAATGCAATGTCATCTGACATGCTTTCGTCAAAGTCACGTAAAGCAATGTCACGTCGCATCCTGGCACCAAAATCAAGTAACACGATGTCACGAGAAATGTTCGCTCAAAATTCAGTGACACAATGTCACGGGACACGTATCTGCTAACATCGCGTAATGCAATATCACGTGACATGTTCCACCAAAATGACGTATCGCGTAACGCCATGTCACGTAACACGCTTCCGCCAAAAACCCCTGCCGCAATGTCATCCAACATGCTTCCGCGAACACAACGTAATGGAATGTCACGTCACACGTTGCTCCCAACATCACGCTGTGCAATGTGACGTGACGTGCTTCCACGAAAATAATGAACATACTGTCATGTGACATTTCACCAAAATCACGTAACGCAATGTCACGTAAGGCACTTCCGCCACAACCACGTAACGCAAAGTCAAGTGACATGCTCCTGCCACAGTCACATAAGGCAATGTGATGTGACAAGTTTCCACCAAATTATGTAACGCAACGTCACGTGACATGCTTCAGCCAGGACCATGAACACAATATCACGTGACAAGTTTCCCCACAATCCCGCAACGCAATGTCACGTGGCATGTTACTGCCAATATCACGTAACCCATGTCACTTGATAAGTTTCTGCTAAGTAACGGAAGACAATGTCGCATCACATATTTCTGCCAAAAGTTCTTCATGCAATGTATCACATACTTCCGCCAAAATCACTTAATGCAATGTCACGTGTATGCTTCCAAGAAAATCACCTAGGGCAACTTCATGTGACTAGTTCGTTCAAAATTACGCAATAGAATGTCACGTGACACATTCGCTCAAAATCACATAACCCAATGCTACGTGTCATGCTGCCCCCAAAATCACGTAAAGCAATGTCACATGACACGTTACCCCGAAATGATCGAACAAAATGCCACGCGGCATGTTTCCAAAGTCATGTAATACAATGTCACGTCACATGCTTTCGCCAACATCATGTACGTATTGTCACGTGTCATGCCCCCACCAAAAACACGAACACAGTGCCACGTGACAATCACCAAAATCGTGCAAGGGAATGTCACGTGACATGTCACTGCCAGCATCACGTAACGCAATGTGACATGCCAAGTTTCCACTAAATCACGGGATGCAAAGTCACGTGATATAGTCCCTCAACATCACGTAACCCAATGTCAAGTTACATGCTGCGCCCAAGGTCATATAACGCAATGTCACGTAACATGTTTCCGCCAACATCACGTAACCTAGTGTCATGTGACGTGCTTCCGCGGAAATTACGTAGTGTATGTCCCGTGACATTTCCTACCAAAATCATGTAACCCTATATCACGTGACGTGTTTCCTCCAGAACCACGTAATGCAAAGTGATATGTCATGCTCCCGCCAAAATAGCGTAACACAATATCACTTGGCATGTTACCCTCAAATTACGTGACGCAGAGTTAAATAAGAAGGTCCGTTGTCGGCGCCCCTCGGTGACCCGAGTACACGCTGGCAGCACGAAGTGAGAGTCGCAGGCCGGTGAAGAGAACGTTTATTCCACTGCGCCAAAAAGCGTCTGTCCGGGCTGAAGCCCGAACCTTCCCTCATTGCCAGGGAAGAGGAGCCACCTTATATACCCTGGTTGCTCCGCCCCTGCATCCCCGACAGCCAATCACAAACGGCGATCGACACCCCACGCTTTCCACGTCCCGTATGTGCCCGGCCATAAGCAGCAACACAATGCTCATACCCCTGAGACTGACTCCTCCCCCCTCAAGAGTGTTACTAGACACTCGATGTCTATGTAACACGATTAAAAAAAATAAACACATTCTCTTCACACAGTAATAATAACAAAGGAAACATACACGATATAACAACACACAAAAAAATCGCATACGCCCTTTGGAACCTGCAACTTTGCCCAGCAATACCCCCATATCGCGATGCCGGATACATACAGACGAGAACTGCACTTGAACATAACACATCACGCACCACTAGATTGTCCTATCATGTGAGACACATTTCAAGCTCCCTCTGGTTCTCGAAGCACTCTCAAAGGGAGCAAATGGCACACACACAAAAGAAACTGTCTCTCTCGAGGGTCCTCGCCGAAATCCAAGAAAATAGCATACACAAACCATACAATATGTATACACTGACCCAACAATACACTAAAACTCGCGGATGCTGTAACAGAATACTACTTGGAATATTTCAAAACAAATACAGGCAGCTCGGAAAAACAACAAAGAAAAACAAAACATGAAAAAGAGCTTCCACTGCCCTGTCGATACGGACTATTCCCGGATGTCCCAGACTATACATAACATGTGGAAAATGCACTGCGAGGAGCTGAGCGGGTCAGGAAGGTCAAGGGGTCCTGGTCAGTCTTAAGCCTGACCTTTATGCCGAAAATCCACCTGCCGAACGTCTCCCTTGTCCACACTGTCCCAAACGCACCCCGTTCGGCTGCAGATCCTTTCTCCCTTGTGGGCGCTTTACCCTTACTGAGAACAGCAACACTGCGCTGGTCTCCGTCCCTCTCCCGAGAAGGGCAGTGGCCGATCGCTTGCCCTGATGACGGAAATGGCGCTGCTAAGGCCGGCATCGACGCGACTGCCTCTCCTACCACGTCAAACGCATGATGTGCCTCTGCCGATGATTTCTCATGCACTTGCTCTTCTGCAGGAGCGTTGGCACTAAACGGTATAGGCCGTTCCTTTGCCATTAGGCTACACACCTGCGCTGGGTCTCCGGCGGCGCCCACTTTAGCTATGCTGGCCTGTTCTCTGCCGCCTGAAGCGGGATCAGCCTCCTGTTCGGAGATCTTATTGTCCCTACTGACCTCGCGTTCATGTGCCGACTCTAAGGTCGCTTCACTGCACACGTCGTCCTCGTCTCCTTTGTTTGGTTCCTCGCGGACCGCGTCCCGCGCTATTTCCTCTTCACAAAAAGGAGTGGCGGTATCTACCCCATTTCCATTAGCAAGGATTACCGCTTGCTCTGCTGACCTCTCCACTAAGCCGCAGACACTACCTTCAAGCTTAGGCTCTGACCGCGACATGGCGAGATAATGACTATCATAACCGCCCGGAGTCAGCAGCACCTCGACGCTAGTGGTCAATTCTGGAGTCACGGGCAATGATACGCGCCGAGTATTCTCCGACGGACACGGCAGGCCGACAGGAACGCGCGCAACCTCGGTTGTTACCGCCTTACCAAACGAACCCGTGAGCTTCGTACGATCGCAGCTCTGTTCTCGTACTTCCTTCTTTGTCTCTAGGAAGCACCTGCGGTACTCTGTCGGGGTCAGTTTTAACTCCATGAGCACCTTTTCCTTAAGTTCCTCATAGGAACAAGTGCCACTCCGTAACTGACTAATCACCGATGTCTTGACCTTCTCGGTTAGGAAAGGCAGTATAAGAGCGCCCTGCACTTCCTCTGGTACTCCCAGCATCTTTAGCAGCATGTCAGCCATTTTAAACCATGCGGGAATCATGGTGTCATCAGCGGGCATGGGGACAAGAACCGCCTTTAAGTCTTTGGCATACCTGCCTAACCCGCTCGTTTCGCTCCGTGCTTGTACTGCCTTCTGCAGAAATCGCGCAGTCTTCAGCTTTTCTACCTCGAGCTGAAGCTTAAGAGCTTCGATTTCGAGCTTCAGCTCATCTGCACGACCCATCTTATGACTGGTCGTATCAACACACGAGCCTTAGTCAACACACGAGCCCTATCAACACACGAGCCCTATCAACACACGAGCACTATCATCCATATTGCCAAGCTCCCAGAGAGTGCCGGAACGCAAGTGCATTCACTCGAGAACCAAAAGAAAGCACGAAATGGGTCTCACCTTCTGCAGCGACGCTCGTTGCCGGTTGCACCTCTGGCTCCTTGGCTTACAGTCCTCGTCGAAACTCCGGCTCGCAAGTGTCCAGGCTCACAATGGACGACTCCAAATCTCGGGGTGGCGATGAACTGCAGGTCACCTACCCGCACAGCAGCACTGTTGTCGCGCGGCAACAAAGTTCCTTTTCGGTGGTTCAACACCGTCACCTCATTCACGGCGCCCAGGCTTTCTGCTACCGCCGCTACCTTTTCGCCGCGGCTCCTCTAACCGAAGCGCTGCCCACACGTCCGCCGCTTGCAGCCGTGCCTTGCCTCGTCCTTACTCGACCGTGCGCCCGAGGACTCCGCTGCGGGCGTCTTCAGGCAGCTTCCTTCTGGCCCACGAAGTATTCCAGCACCTTCACTCGTTCGGCAGCTGGACGTTGGGCACTTCTCGTGCCGTTCTTGCGGTAGCGCCCGAACTCTTCAAAGTCGGCGCAGTGGTGACGACGACGGCAGCTCACCTCCACCGACCTCCAAACGTCTCCCTCGTTGCGGGCTGTCCGATCCTGGAGTCGACTGCGCCAGTTAAATAAAGAAGGTCCGTTGTCGGCGCCCCTCGGTGACCCGAGTACACGCTGGCAGCACGAAGTGAGAGTCGCAGGCCGGTGAAGAGAACGTTTATTCCACTGCGCCAAAAAGCGTCTGTCCGGGCTGAAGCCCGAACCTTCCCTCATTGCCAGGGAAGAGGAGCCACCTTATATACCCTGGTTGCTCCGCCCCTGCATCCCCGACAGCCAATCACAAACGGCGATCGACACCCCACGCTTTCCACGTCCCGTATGTGCCCGGCCATAAGCAGCAACACAATGCTCATACCCCTGAGACTGACTCGCAGTGTCACGTGACATGTTACCGCAAAATCACATAACGCAAGGTGACTTGTCCTGCTGCCAAGAAATTAACGTGACACGATGTCACGTGGCATGTTCCACCAAAATCTCGCAACGCCATGTCATGCAACACGCTTCTGCCGAAATCCCGTAACGGAATGTCACGTAACATGTTCCCGTAAAAATCACGTAAGGAAATGTCACGTGACATATTCTTCAGAAATCGCATAAGCAGATGTCACATGAGATTTCTAAGAGGTTTCGATCAGTACATATATACATACTTATATAAATCCGTCTAGATGTCCATGTAACTGCTGTCTGTGGGGGAAGGGGGCTGCCAGAGCCGCGTCCAGGAGGTGCCACTAGCTTACTAGCCACTAGCTTACGGCTGCTGCTCCCAAACGGTGTACGATTCAAGTAAACCTATTGGAGCAGCAGTTGTCGTAATAGTGCTGTAGTATGTAATTTCATGTGCCTTTCTAATATCTGTTAAGTTCTATAATAGAAATGTTATAAACAATAAGTGCTTTTTCGATAAGTCGGCATGCGTTTGTCCGACTTTGCTCGATCCCATATGAATGCCTCAATGAAAGGGGCGTATGATACACAAATCAGCGCACCTTAGCGTGAATTTTTCTTCGACAAAATAGACGTCCGTGCTGGGCACTAGCATAAGTGCCAAAGTTACGCCATGAAATGAGCTACCATTCGACCGCTACAGTGACGTCGGCATCCCTTGTTAGCCCACGTTAACCGTACACTCACTTATATACTTTGCATAGACATCTCAAGCCAATTAGCTGAATGCCAAAAAATTCGTCAGAAAGAATTTGGTCGTTACAGATTAGCATGTCACCGATTTACACAAGGTGTGGGGTCTGTAGGATTTTTTCTTGATACGGACACATAAGGTAGTTATAGCCTAAAGAGGAGTCAGGTTACATAACGCAGAATTCACAACGATATTCACACGATCCCGAGAAAGTTACTGCAGTGGCGCTAACTCGAGTTAACCATCGTCTACTTCCACAAGAACGGCGGCCTGCTGGACCAATTTCGCGGTAATCAACCTATCGTATTCCTCCGTAAAATGTAGCTTCACTCTCAATTTCATCGAAAATGAACGTTTCTTATAATGTAGAGCAAATAACGTGTCACAATTATTTAGCGAAAACGAATACGCATTACGTAAATTCGACACTAGAACCCACAGAAATGGCAGAGCTATTTGACAGCAAAGGTATTTCGCTGCCTCTTTGCACAAATATACGGCGACATATTTCAGACGTCTCTAAGATTCTAAGCCAAGCAAGTAACTGCATGATCATACTTAGGGTTGAGTCAAAGGAACATGTTCAGGCTATCTAAAGTGAAAAAAAAATATTGTCAATTCATAGAACAGACCCAGTAAAAACTTTTGCCTAGCTCGAATATAATGTGGAGATACTGATATATGAAAAGCCACTAGCACGAGGAAAATGCGG